>PVJI01001599.1:0-174280 GCA_004026765.1 Micronycteris hirsuta | reverse complement strand
GAGCAGACGGGAAGCCTAAGGACATAATTACCCTCCATAATGAACTGGTTCTCAGGTTCAGTCACTTTAGCTTTAAATGTGTATGTCCAAAATTCATTCACTCAGACATCTGAACTAGTCTGTGCCAGAATCTGTGCCAGTTGCTAGGGATGCAGAGTTCCAGATGGAATGTGTTGTCTGGTTGAGTGGCAAGACCAACAAGAACCAAATAATTGTATACACAAGTGCAAACCTTCAACCAGACTTCCATAAAGAAGCCTCTGACCTCTGAGAAACAGTCAGAAGGGAGCGTGCTCACCCAATACATGAAGGGAGAGAACAGCGACTTCCCCGTCACTTCAATAGCTTTTATTCAAACTCCGGTCGTCGCTCCTCTAGGGCACTAGCAGCTCAAATCAGCTTTCACTCCTAAAACACTGATATTCTGCTACAACGTGAACTCCTGAGTAGGGGCCACGTCTTATTTTCTTTAATTCCTTAATTCTCAGGATAATAGAAGCATATTATAAGAGTTCCACGATGATAACTAAAAAAGTGAATTTTAAAACACTCATCTTTATCACTCTCTATATTTCTGTCTGTGGTCTCCCTACCACCTATATGCTAAAATCCAAATTCGTAAGCAGAGGCCTTACGAATCTCGTGTAACGAGACTCCTTACAAGCTGGTCCTGACCACCTTCTTGGCTGATCTCACCGCTACCGCCCCACACCCAGAACACCCACCCCTGCTCCAGTCACAGCGCATTTTGTGATGTTTTCAAAACTGTTTTTCTCTACCTTTGTGTGTGCTGCTGTCTTCCACAAAGAATATTCTTCCCCCGTCTTATCTGCCGGGGAAGACTCTTCAAAAAACAACCTCATCTTCATTTATTTTGTAATTCTTTCCGTAACGTTCCAAAGCAGTTAGCTGCCTCACCCCTGAATTTCTGTCATACTTTTTATGTACCAGTTGGTAGTACTTATTAACTTGTCCAACAAATATTTGTTTAGCACCTCTTTCTCTGTCTAGCACTACCTGTAGGGCTGGCAGTACATCCCTCCCCTCACTCAGGAGCTTCCATCATTTTAACCGAGGGAGACCAAGAAACAGATGAATACATTATGTGAAAGGGGCTATATTTTTAAAGGCTAGAAGATGGCACAGTGAGTCCCTCTGAGCAGAAAAATGAAGGGAATGAGAGAGCGAGCACCGTGGATATGTGGGATAAGAGAGGGCCAGGGACAGGGAATAATGAAAAGCAAAAGCCTGAGGGAGAACACGTTTGGCAAGTTCAAGAACGAATATTGAGGTCAGAGTGACAGAAGAAAGTGAGTGAGGAGGACACAGGCGGATTTCAGAAAGGTGACAGAGGGCCAGCTCATCTTGGTGCTTGGCTTTTATTCCAGCCGAGAAGAAAAGCCTTTGAAGGGTTCTGTGCAGGGAACCGATAGGAACTGATTCCCATTTCAAAATGATCACACTGAAAGCTGTGTTTAAAATGTTGCTGGAAATAGCCCTGGCCAGGTGGCTCGGTTGGGTAGAGCATCGTCCCACAAGCCAAAAGGTTGTGGGTTCAATTCCCGGTCAGGGCACATACTAGGCTGTGGGTTCGATCCCCTGGCAGGGTGTGTACAGGAGGCAATTGATCAATGCTTCCCTCTCACATCAATGTTTCTCTCTCCCCCCTTTCTCTCCCTCTAAAAAAACAACCAATAAACATATCTTGGGTTGAAGATTTAAAGAACTGTTGCCTGCCAGTTAGAAAGCGACTATAATAATCCAGGTGAGAGACGACGGGGGCTTGGGCCTGAGTGACAGGAACAGAGTTACGGGAAGGGTCCAATTCTGCTGTATTCTGAAAATTTGCTGGCAGAATACATATGGATGTGAGACAAAAATAAACAAATAAAATAAACAGTCTGTGATGGGTCATTCAAAAGCTCTCGGCTTTGGACAAGTCATCTGGAAAGACGGCTCTTCCATCTATGGCAACACGAAGACAGCAGAAGAGGCAGGGTTGTGGCAGAAGTCACGGTTCTCTTCTGGACAGGTTAACACCTATAAGGTCTTATCAGGCATTTGAGTGAGTATGCCGAGGGCATCGTCAGACGTGAGTCGGAGATGCAGAGAGAAGACGGGGCTGAAGAGACAAAACTACGGGTTTATCAGGATTCAGACAACATTTACAAGCACGGGACACATGAGGTCACGTAAGGCCAAGTCGGTCAAGCTTTAATGTCCACAGAAATCATCTACGGATTTGGGGGAAAAATGCAGATTCTTATGCGTCAGGTCTGCATTTAGGTTCTAAACGGGGCCTCATTCTTCAACCTGTTGCGCCGTGTGTTCTGTACCGAAGGTGTCGGTAGCAGTCACATTCTATAGTGCTTAACCGGCCGTGCTTCACATCAACCGACTAACCCGTTCTCTGCAGGGAAAGAAAATGGGCTGTGCAGTGTTGCTGGGGAAATGAATAAACGCAAAGAAAGTTATGTAACAAGAAAAAAGGGCAAAAACAAGGCAGTATGGCTAAAAGGGCGGGGAGCAGTGCTGGCGGCAGGAGGGGACCAAGGGCTGGAAATACAAAAGTGAGTGAAATTGCCAAGTACCAGGCAGGTCCACGCTATAGAAAAGACACACAGAAAAGACCCAGGTAAGAAATATACGGCTATTTCAAAAACAGAATGTAGAAGGAGCGAAAACACTGGGCTTGGGACGGTCAAGAACAGCATGCACAGCATCCAAGGAAATGGCCAAGATGCACTGTTGTCCCCAACAGCCCTGACTGACCTCTGCGGCCAACCTGTGTCTTCTACAGGCAAGATGTCCACACAGACATGATTACTGTTCTCAGCCACTCGCAGACGTACCTACTGGACTGAACTTTATAGGTCACCACTGTTCCTGTGTTTTCCTCTCAAGAAAACGCCAAAGCTGTTAAAATACCAACTTCCATTTTGAAAGTTTTGCTTTGAAAAGACACAAGCACCTACTCTTGCAACTGCTGAGAAATGCTGAAAGTAGCTTCAATTTCATGACATAAAACTATTGGTTTTACCAATCTACACTATTGGATTCTATGCATTTTTCATGCACATTTTCACGTTTTGCTTTGAAAAGACACAAGCACCTACTCTTGCAACTGCTGAGAAATGCTGAAAGTAGCTTCAATTTCATGACATAAAACTATTGGTTTTACCAATCTACACTATTGGATTCTATGCATTTTTCATGCACATTTTCACCAAAATAGCATTAAGGGGAAAATCTAGCAACAAAGACCTCCTTGAGCAACTGATCAACATGATTCTTTTTTTTTTCTCCTTTTTTTTTTAAAGATTTTATTTATTTATTTTCAGAGAGAGGAGAAGGGAGGGAGAAAGAGCAATGTATGGTTGCCTCTCACGTGGCCCTCACTGGGGACCTGACCTGCAACCCAGGCATGTGCCCTGACTGGGAATCGAACCGGGACCCTCTGGTTCCCAGCCCGCGCTCAATCCACTGAGCTACACCAGCCAGGGCTGATCAACATGATTCTTAAAAACAAAAACAAAAACGAACAGACAGAAAAACAACACATTTTGAAGTTTTAATATTGAAAAGGCAGATATTTTTGTGAATCTGTTATGTCAGACCAGTCCTAAAGAATAACAGCCAGGAAGTTATTTAACTGGTAATAAAAGTTTCAAAAATAATTCCTTAGAACAGTGATTTTCAACCAGTGCACCACAAGACTTTTTAAAACATGCAGTGCCTGTCTATTTAGTCAGGGGCGCTGACCTCTTTTCCCTTAGATTGTCAAATAAAAAAATGACAACAGCCAACACAATAGCAGCCATCCAGCGTGAATGAATCAAAAGTACACCTATTTTTGTCAGATTAGCATAAAATTTAGTTATTTTTTGGTGTGTTGTAGTATTTTAGCAATGAGTTTATATGTGCTATGAGATGAAAAAGGTTGGAAACTGCTGCCTTAGAAGACTATTGGAGATTCACTAAGTCACACACCCCTCACCTCTCCCCATTAGCTACTTTCTCATTTACCCCTCTGGGCGCAGGTCTCCCGGCTCCAGCTGCATTGTACGCTCCTGAGAACAAATTTTATTTTTATTTTTAATATTCTCATCCCTACTCACTCTTTTGTCCCCACCCTCGTCTCCCACCTGGCATCTCAAGTAGTGTGGGCAGATTGTACGAAATCAGCAAGCGTCACCGGTTCTAACGTGCTCTTTATTAAGCACCGATATATTTTCAGGGAGGACACAAGTATCAATGACATTTGTCCAACAACCCGCCTAAGAAACATTTAGAGAGCAAGTGTGATGCTAGACTAAGTACTTCAGGGATATAAACAGATCTGGTCCTTATCCGTAAAGGGACAATACAATGAAGGCGCAATACAACGGAGCTACGAGAGAGCTGCGTATGGAGGGAAGACGAGAGAGTAAGTGGTTAATTCTGCTAGAGGTGGTGGTGGGGCAGAGAGACAACCCAGGAGAGGAGACAACTGAGAGACACTTGAAAGCTCTGGTAGGAGAAGAGGGGAGCATACTGTAAACCTGAAACTGAAAGGGAAAAAATACGGTAGGAATATGTAGAAGGAACTTCTTTCTTCTTCTCTGAAGTGTTTCCCTCTACATATTTCTACACTTCATTTTTGGGCAGAATGGAGTCTTTTTCCACAGCACTAGTTAGTTTCTCACTAAATCTTTGTGCTTCAATGTGCGTGAATTGTTCAGTCTTTTTCTCAGGACGTGTTCACTGACAGTAGTATCAGAAACGTCACTTGGCATAACCATTTTACCATTTCTTAAACATAAAAATGAGGACAAAATGTGAGGCTTTATTAGATTTACCTCCTTTCAAATCCTTTTACACAATGCAATTACACCACATTGAGAAAGAAATCTGTTTGCTTTAGGGAATTTTATGCAATCTTTAGTCACTGAACATACTCAAGTAATAATTTTCAAATAATCAAGAGATCCCATGGAGCTGGAAAAATCATATTGCACCACATGAATCAGGTTTGCCTCACCCACAATATTAGATTTCCATCGATCCTGGTTATCTGAGAAACTTAAAGGGATGTGATATGGGCAAAAAGGAAGTCACAGGACTTTAAAACTAAATAAAACTATCCTTTTATTTGAAAGAAAGTAACACAAGTTGTCAGCAACTTTTAAAAAGAAGATTAAGCATTTAGTGAAAGTATTTACAAAGATTTTAAAATAAGTATCTCTGAAGATCTTTTTTCCCCCCTCATCTTTCAAATAGTAAGATAGGTTTGATTTAACTATTATTCTGGTTAGCCAATTAAAAATAAACTTTAAATGAAATACTGGTATGACTCCTTTTCTCATTCTCACTGACCTGTGTCCAAACGCCTGCCATCACGGCTGCACCTGAGGAATGGAGGAAGCCAGTGCTCCAAGAGCTCGGTAAGTGAAGGGAGGAGAGGTCAAGGCCAGGCTGGACGGTGTCCGTGCGAGTGCCTTGAAGGCTTGTTAAGGAGTCTGAATTTTGTTCTAGGTGCAATGAGAAGACACTGGAGAGCTTTAGGCAGGGGGACGCAATGACGTGATTGTCTGCAAACTGTCACTCGGGTGGCACGGTACGTGCAGAGGAACTTCGGGAGGGCGGGGCTGGGAGCACGGCTGGGAGGTAGGAGGCTGGACAACAGTGGGTGCAGTGCAGGTGATAACAGTGACAGCCGACATCTGTCAACTTCTTAGTGTTCCAGACACTGCTATCAGTACAAATATTTGTGAATTTATTTCTTACAATAACATCATGGCTTATTTGCAGATGAAGAAATGAGGCGTGGAAAAGTGACACAGCTTTCCACAGGGCAGAAGCCCGGGTAGCAATTCACCCACAGCCTTCCAGCCCCAGCACCTACCCCCACAGCGCCTGCGTGGCAGTGACAGAACGCAGACGGGCCCAAGGGGGATCTGAAGGCAGGAAGGACAGGCCTCGGTCTGGTGTCACAGCTCTGGCATGGGAGGGTCACAAACAACTCCCAAGTTTGTGGCTTTAGGAGATGAAAGAGGTGCCATTTACCAAAATGAGGCAAAGTCTAGAAGGAAGAGGATCTGGAAGAAGATCAATAATTCATTTTTTTTCCTTACCCAGTTGATAGGTAAGTGCATAAGAAGAGGTCAGATATATAAATGACGGAATTTTGGTAGCCAGAAAACAGCCCCGCCCAGGGTGTCCATGTCCTACTTTCTGGAACCTGTGAACAGGTCACCTCGCACAGTAGAAGGAAGCTGTAGGTATGGCTGAGTTAAGGACCTGGATATGGGAGGCGGGCCCACTGTAATTCCTAGAGTCCTTATAAAAGGGAGGGAGGAACGTCAGGGTCAGAGAGAGATCGGAAAATGTCACACGGCTGCCGTTGAAGATGGAGGATGGGGCCTCCAGCAGAGGAATGCCGGTGGTCTCCAGCAGCTGGAGGGGGCGAGGAAACAGATCCTTTCCTATGTCCTCCAGAAGGAACACAGCCCTGCCAACACCTTTACTTCGGGTTTCTGACTTGCAGGACTGTCAGAGAATAAATCTGCCTTGTTTTAGGCTCTAACATTTGTAGCAACTTGTTATAGCAGCAGTAGGACACGATTACAGGAATTTTAAGTTAGTGTTTAAAATGATGTGGGACAGCCCTGGCCGGGTAGGCTGGCTGGTTAAAGTGCCATCCTGATACATCAAGCTGCGGGTCCAATCCCCAGTAAGAATCAACCAATGAATGCACAAATGAGCGGAATGACAAAATCACTGTTTCTCTCTGCAAGCCAATAAACAAAGATGAATAAGACTAAAAACATGACATGGCATTGACAGTGTAGGTGGAAGACACAGTAACTAAAAAGTTCCTATGTAGGCACCAGGAGATGGGGACCTGAACAAATGAGGAGGGAGGGGCTTTAATTGGGGGGGGAGGCGCATTTCTTCTTTTGTAACAGAAAGGAAGGAGGAACTGGGAATGAAGGTAGGTGTGTAGGGACTGCAGTGAGAAGTCATTCCCAAACGATGGCTTTTATGATCTCAGTGAATTACATGGCCAGGTCTTTAATAAGTGAGACTTGAACCCACAGCATCAGGCTCTTAATTTTTTTTTCATTTAAAATATTTTATTTATTTATTTTTAGAGAGAAAGGAGGGGAGAGAGAGAGAGAGGAGAGAAACACTGATGTGTGCACATGCTCCAACCAGAGACCAGGCCTGCAACCCAGGCATGTGCCCCGACCAGGAACTGAACCACCAACCTTTCACTTTGCAGGATGATGCCCAACTGACTGAGCCACACCTGTCAGGACCAGACTCTTCATTTTAATGCAGTTCTACATTGTACCAAATGACTCCCAAGATTTGCAGTACCAGTAGGAATGGCCACAGAAAGGCTGTTATGTTCAGACAAATATAATAAAACACGGGTGAGTCATTTAGGGCAGGGCAAAGTGAATGCATGGCCTCTGTCCCTTTGCATCATTTCCTACAGCCACAACAGAATATGCTGATTAACCTAGGTACGTGGACACAGCCTCAGGATCCTTCTCAACACAGTAATCCAGAAAAAAAAAAAGTAGCAGGCAGTATAAACCAATCTGAATGGGCATGGAAGATAAAATTTATCTGCCAATACTGACTTAGGGAGTACAGTTCTTTTTATTTCCCCATTCCAAATGAGACAGTTGTGGAGATGAGTGTTACAATATGACTAAGAAGCAGAAAGATAACAGTTGCTGCCAAATGTCTATCAAGAAAAGAATGATTAAGAAAACTGGTAAATCAGAGAAGTGCCAGAAAATCAAACTACATGGAACTCTGACAACCAAGGAATTAAAGAAACAGTCAACCAACCACAATGAGATACCACCTCACACCAGTCAGAATGGCCATCATCAACAAAGCAACAGATAACTGTTAGAGGGGGTGTGGAGAAAAGGGAACCCTACTGCACTGTTGGTAGGAATGCAGACTGGTGCAGCCATTGCGGAAAACAGTATGGAACTTCCTCAGAAAAATGAAAATGGAACTGCCTTTTGACCCAGCAATTCCACTGCTGGGATTATGTCCTAAGAACCCTGAAACACCAATTCAAAAGAACCTATGCACTCCAATGTTCATAGTAGCACAATTTACAATAGCCAAGTGCTGGAAACAACCTAAGTGCCCATCAACAAATGAGTGGATCAAGAAACTATGGTACATCTACACAATGGAATTCTATGCAGCAGAGAGAAAGAAGGAGCTTATACCCTTTGCAACAGCATGGATGGAACTGGAGAGTATTATGCTAAGTGAAGTAAGCCAGGCAGAGCATACCATATGATCTCACCTTTAACTGGAACATAATCAACAAAAGAAAAAAGCAAGAAAAACATAACCAGAGACATTGAAATTAAGAACAATCTAACAATAGCCAGAGGGGAGTGGGGAGGTGACTATGGGTAGAAGGGTTTTCAGGAATCACTATAGAGGACACATGGACAGAACCAAGGGGGAGGATGGAGGCAGGGGAAGGAGGTGGGTTTGGAGGGGGTAGGGGGAGGGGAGGGGAGAGGATGCAGACAACTGTAATTGAACAACAATAAAGTGATATTAAAAAAAAATAAAAATAAATTCAATTAAAAAAAAAGAAAAGAAACAGTCAACCAGACCAACCAGACCAGTTTGCCAAGACAAAGAAATAGGGCCAAATGAAAGAACAGAGCAGAACTCCAGAAAGACAGCTAAGCAATGAGGAGACAGCCAACCTATTTGATGAAGAGTTCAAAGCCCTGCTAATCAAAATGCTCACAGAACTGATTAAGCTTGGTCACAAAAGGAAAGAACAAATGAAAGATACCCAAAGTGAAATAAAGCAAAATATTCAGGGAACAAACAGTGACAGGAAGAAAACCAGGACTCAAATCAATGATTTGGAACAAAAGGAAGAAATAAACATCCAACCAGAACAGAATGAAGGAACAAGAATTCAAAAAGAAAAACAAGAGAAGCTTAGGAATCTCTGGGACAACTTTAAACGTTCCAATATCTGAATTACAGGGGTGCCAGAAGGAGACAAAAACAAGATATTGAAAACTTATTTGAACAAATAATGAAGGAAAAGTTCTCCAATCTGGTGAAGAAAATAGACTTCCAGGAAGTCCAGGAAACCCAGAGAGTCCCAAAGAAATTGGACCCAAAGAGGAATACTCCAAGGCACATCATAATTACATCACTCAAGATTAAAGAGGAGAGAACCTTAAAAGCAGCAAGAGGAAAGGAGACAGTTACCTACAAAGGAGTTCCCATAAGATTGTCAGCTGATTTCTCAAAAGAAACCTTGCAGGCAAGATAGGGCTGGAAAGAAGTATTTGAAGTCATGAAATGCAAGGACCTACATCCAAGATTACTCTATCCAGCAAAGCTATCATTTAGAATGGAAGGGCAGATAAAGTGCTTTCCAGATAAGGTCAAGTTAAAGGAGCTCATCATCACCAAGCCCTTATGATATTAAATATTAAAGGGACTTATCTAAGAAATTGAAGACGATCAAAAACAATGAACAGTAAAATGACAACAAACTCACAACTATCAACAAATGAACCTTAAAAAAGAAAAAAGAAAAAGAAAGAAAACAAAAACTAAACAAACAACTAGAACAGGAAAAGAATAAGAGAAATGGACATCTCATGGAAGGTTTTCAGTGTGGGAGGGGAAGGGGATGGAAGGGAGGAAAAGGTACAAAAAAGAAGCATAATTGGAAGGCATAAAATAGATGGGGAGAGGTCAAAAAATGGTATTTGAAACAGAGAATTCAAAGAACTTGTATGTACAACCCATGGACATGAACTAAGGGGGGGAATGCCGGAGGGCTGGGGGTGCAGGGCGGAAGGGGGCTGAGGGGGGAAACTGGAAAAACTGTAATAGTATAATCAATAAAATGTACTTAAAAAATAAAAAGAAAGAAAACTGGTAAATTATACCATGGACTTGTATGCAACTTTGTACAAGAATGAGCTAGACTTGTGGTGTTGATGGGAAAGATTTCCAAGATGTGTTGTTACATGGAAAAGCAGGTCCCGGACAATCATGCAGCTAATCCAATTCACCGTATTTTTTTAAACCGCTACGTAACACATGCACATATACATATGAATACTTTTAAAAGGTCTGCAAGAGAGCACGTCAGGCTGTTGGAACGTCTGAGGAGAAGTGCACAGTCACAATAAGGAATGAAGGGAAGACTTCACTGAGTACCGTAGGTACTTTTGTATTGAATTGCTTATAACAAGTGTGTTTTTTAATGAATATTAATTTTTTTCTTTTTTCTAAAGGACATAGATGATGAGCAGCTGCAGTGGGTTCCTTTACGCTCCAACCCCCTTGCGTTAATCCCATGATCCCTCCAGGTACCCTCCTTTTCGGGTGCCCGAAACTGAAGGAGCACAGGCGGTAACACTACCGGACTCGGTGTGGGGTAGACGTGAATAAATGTCACTCACGTTACACATTTCTGTCATGCATTCCACTGCTTTCAAAAGCTACCTTCACTTTCCTGTCCCAAAATGAGCCACTCTTTTCACAATACCTTATCTCACTGACAACACCAGAGTCACCACCTTTATTTCAAAATCTGGCTGTTAAAATTACTTTTCTGCCCTTTGACTAGGTCACACTTCTAACAATAATGTTCTTATTTGCTCTATTTATATTATATAATGAATCTTTTCCATCAGTTTACCAATGTCATTTTCCTTGTCCTATATTATCATATCATTTTCTTTAACTTCCTTAACCTAATCTTTAGTTCCCATTTCTATTGAGTTGGCCAAAAAGTTGTTTTTTTCCTTAAGATAGCTCTAGTAGAGCTTAGTTATCTTTCATTTCATTCCAAACAATTCTGTTAGGTTGTACTGTGACAGCTGTCAAATCAGTGGCATTTAAAAAAACTTACAAAAATTGGTGAATTTTTGTGCAGCCATTTTAATATTGAAAAGGGAAAAATATGCAACATTTTCAGTACATTATGCTTTATTATTTCAAGAAAGGTAAAAATACAACTGAAATACAGAAAAAGATTTGTGCAGTGTACGGACAAGGTGCTGTGACTAATCAAATGTGTCAAAAGTGGTTTGCAAAGTTTCCTGTTGAAAATTTCTCTCTGGATGATGCTCTATGACTGGGTAGACCCGGTGAAGTAGACAGTGATCAAATCGAGACATTAATTGCTAACAATCAACATTATACCATGCAGGAGATAGCCGACATACTCAATATCCAATCAATAAAGTTATTGGTGAAATGAAAAAGGTGTCTTATTTTATGGAAAAAACCAAAGAGACTTTTTGGCCAACTCAATATTATCTCTCACTGTGCATCCTTCAATTTCCTACTATAAATTTGACCCTTTCATTCCTTATCCACTGAGGTCTTCTAATTTCACAGCCAGCTTCTGTGAGACCCAGGAAGTGTGTATGCTCACCTAGGGCAGTGAGTCAGGTACTGCATGTTTTAAAAATTCTTGTGGTACACCGGTTGAAAGTTGCTGATCCAGGACATAAGAACTTACATTTCCTCACATAAAGGAGTTCATTGTTCTCAATATCATCGATTTCCAACTAATCCCCCCTGCATGTTCCTTCCATATACACCCCCACACCTACCTCAAAAAATTTAAATTCCTAAAACTTTAAAACTACTTAGCAGTATCGTCTCTCACTCTCAACTCTCCATACATCGCCCACCTTCTGAGTGCCCAGTCCTTGTCAGGCACTGTCCTAAACACTGTTTAAACATATGAGTTCAATCAATCCTGACAATTGTCCCCATTTTAAATATGTGTAAACTGAGAACCAGAGAGGTCAGGGAACTTGCTGAAGGTCACACTGCTGGCCACCATCAGAGGCAGGACTCCCAGCATGCCACACTGTGCTTGGCATGTGTATCTGAGGGTTAAGCACTGCTGGGCTCCAGCTACACCAACATCGCCCCTCTACTTTGGCACTTAGTATGTTATACTGTTACCAACTGTTATTTCTCTGGGTCTTTTACTCTAAGGATACAGGGTACTCTTTGCGACCAGAAACTGTCCATCCCTCTATCCTTCAACATGTAGTAGTAGTACCTCGAACTAGGAGGCATTTAATGGTCACTGAATGAGAAATACTAAATTCACACAGTCTCAATGGCACCCCATACCCCGCACAGCATACACCATCAACAGAGGCAGACTCAGTGGTGACTTTCATTCTAAACTTCTGGGCTCCTCCTTAATAACGCAACAAAAAACAGAGGTAGTTTGGAGAGCTGTGGTGATACAGGTCTATCGGTTCAATCCAGGAAACTCAAGGTGACACCCGCTCTAAGACAGTACTGAGGCAGTGGACTTGACGTCACCGGTTCGGAAGGCGGGATTCTAGAATTACCTGACAGTGCATCGTAGAACTCCTCCTCACTCAGGACGCTGAGAGGCGGGGAGCCTTTCACCAGAGACTGCTCTAATTCATGATGCTCAGTGGCTAGAGTCTCCAGTGCTTCTGACAAAATTTTGTTTTTTTCTTGTTCCTGTTCCAATTTAAAGTTCCTCACCTGAAAGAAAACAGACGTGCGAAAAAGACTTCAGAAAGGAGACGTGGCCTTACTCAGAAGATTGTGAAAATTACCTGCTTTTGATCCAGTTCCACTGCAACGTCAGAAATAAAAACGTCACGTTACGTACACATGGATGAATGAGCAAAATTCCTAAGCTAATTCTGCTCTTCCCGTGGGGCCTTTCTTACAAAGGCTCTCGCTAATGAAAACAGATTCAGAATTACCAAACAAATCCAGGTCAAACGATCAGGATCCTAGTGAAATTAGCCAATTCAGAAATCATGAAACTTTTAGAAAATAGAGAGTACCTCTCTCAACTTAATTATGAAGAAGCCAGTTTTTAAACAAAAAAATTGAAACCATTAGCAAGTTGTTGAACAAAATACAGAATTAAAGCCATTCCAAATATTGAAACATGTACCACTTCAAAGCATAAGATACAATCCTCCATGTGTACTTTCAAAATAGTTGGCATATCAAAGGAAGGGAAATAAGTTGCCCTGTAATGAAAATTTTAATTTTAAAACTTCATGTTCTGGTCTTGATTCCCTATTTTACCTCAAATTTAGTACACTTAAAAAAAAAAAAAAAAAAAGAGCCCGGCTGGTGTAGCTCAGTGGATTGAGTGTGGGCTGGGAACCAGAGGGTCCCGGTTCGATTCCCAGTCAGGACACATGCCTGGGTTGCGGGCCGGGTCCCCAGTGAGGGCCATGTGAGAGGCAACCATACATTGTTCTTCCTCCCTTCCTTCTCCTCTCTCTGAAAATAAATAAATAAAATCTTAAAAAAAAAAAAAAAAGATAACTTATAAAAAAGCAAAGTCTGCTTTCATTTTCCATCCCTTAAAGATAAAATTTTCAAGAAGGTGGGATTCTTCCCATCTGATTTAAGAGCATCCGAGCCTTTGCAGCTAACTAAAACCTTCTCAAATTTTAACCTAATCTTCACAGAAGACAGCAGGTACTGAATTTGACAGGAACAGTGTTATCAGCACATCCTTCCGTGTCAGAACTCTGGAAATCACAACTGTTCCACAATCTGTGTCAATTTCTACAGTCCGCCCAGCACTGCAGACAGGAGCCAATCAGAATGGGGTTTACTGTTACCCACTGTGTAATCTCTGAAGTCTCCTGATCCTTAGTTTCCTCACCTATAAAATGAGAGAATTCCACTATCACCAAATAATCTAATCGGTGGTCTTCAACTCAGTGGCCTTCAAACTTTATTTTTTAAACTTCAGTGGCAGAACCTGTTTCTCAAACGTGACCCCCAACCTACAAAGCAGGCGTTTTGGAAAGCAGAACTGGGCTGGGGAGCACTAGCACCCCACCTCCAACTCCCTAAGGTTTCCTCAAGGCCCAAAGTCAGGCTGTTCCAACCGTCTGAAAAGCACTGAATGAGGCGACCTCTGCAACCGCCTCCGGGTTAAAAGTTCGTTCTCTGGGAGCTGCCTGCCTCTCGGGGCCATGCGCTGAGCTCCTCACTCTCAGCACTCCTCACTGCTGAGTCTCAGCCTTCCACTTCCTGCTGTTCGCCCTCGGAGGCAGCTGGGACAGCCTCTCGTCCTCACTCCAGAGCCCTCTGTGGCCCCGAGTTCCTGAAAGCCACACTTAGATGCACCACTCCCAGAGTCCTGGAAATAACTCAAAATACAGCTTTGTTAAAATGCTAAGCTCGTAACAGAAATAAGATTAAACCTCTATTATCTTGGGAATAGTTCCAGCTCTCAGGCACCTTAGTGTTTATCATTTTAGCAATGACATTATTAGAAAAAATAGCAATAAATGATAATAATGAGCAGAGAAGAGATGCAAAATGTGAAAACTGAATACTTCCATAATTATAATTTTTAAGAAATTACAAAGACTTGAAAATATTCCTATAATCTAATTTTTATCTCTACAGCATAAATCCTTTTACTATGGCTGTAGTCAACTTAAAAAAAAAAGCTATCCTTCCTCCATTTGATGGGTCATACAATTCAAATATCTATAAACAAACTACAAAATTGAGCACAATGTCCAAAACGATCCTTTCTTTAAAAGGAAAAAGAGCTATCAGCACTGTTGTATTTGCAGATTCCAAAAACCCCACCGTAGGAAGAGTCAAACTACCCTTGGTCACCTTTTAGCTTTATCTTTTCAACTTTTCAAATATCAAAATGCAAATGTGTTTAAAATTGTACACATTCTTATATTGAAAAACCTTTCAATATAAGAATCAACTAAATTATCCCTTCTACTTACCAAATACAGAAGTTTTAATACCTAAATTAGTCTAGCAGATTTCAGAAAAGTGGCAAAAGAAATGATTGAGGCCCCAAATTATCACATTCCCTCAACAAAATATTTTTTAAAATCCAATTTATCCTTTACGCATCTAAAATAAGCGTCGCTATCTCTGCCACCTTGACATCTGTTCTCGCTTGTTCTTCGGAGAAGGAGGGAAGGCAGTGGGAAGCAGAGCGGGCAGAAGCAGCTCTAACCACCGTTCTAGTTCTTTCCTTGTTTTTACTCTCAGCTGATGTGAGGCACTTACACTGGTTTTGCGCACAACAGGCTCTTCTGCACTAAAAGTACCTTACTCTGAAACTACCCACAAGGAGGGCAGTCGCTCCCATCCCGTGCACTGATGCATCTGAGAGAGGACATGCATGTCACAGGAACTGCACTAGTGAAGAGTTCTCTACTGCTTTACAGAAGCACCTAAAAACATTCCTTTTAGTCAATCAGAAAGTTCTCCGGAACACTGTAATTCTAAATCTTCGGCAATCTCGGTATTTCACAAACACCTAGAGGGTACCCTGTATTTAAAAATTAGCGTAGAGATCCTGATAAAACACAGAGTGCAAGTTGATAAAATCCTCATCTTGCCTTTGAACTGTTTCCAAATTCGTATTTGCCAGCTCAGAAACTGTGCTGTAGCAGAAACAGGACCTTTTATGTAGCACCCCTCCACAATTCTGGGCACGGGGCCTATTTACATGATTACCAATATATACACACTGATGATGTTTTTGTAATTATCAAACTATTATAATTACCCTAGTTATAAAAGGAAGAAAGAACTTCCTTTACAAAATTACTGGAGCCCAGCATATGTGCATTAGGACGTTTCTAGAATATGGCTGGCATTTTACTTTTCAAATTCACATATAACATTTACACTTTCGGCCCTATGACTTTCCTGCAACAAAAATAAACACGTAACCAAATGAACATAATTGCCAAAGTTTTATTAGTAAAATTTTAAGGACTGACACCACACACTTAATAATAAACATACACTTTGCTTCATTTGCATCTGTATTTACATCCATATATATCTGTAGCTCCTTAAGACTAATGCAAATTCAAGCCTTTCCAGTCATCTATTCAAACCACCTGAACAGGAAACCCCCTCATCCTACTCCATTTCATTCGGCAGGTGAAATTCCCAGCATTTCCACAGTGTTCCTCACTCTGACAGTGAAAGGGTGCCCACAAAAGAGTCCAGAGTTATAAAAAGTCGTGTGCTGGCCAGCACGTACACATTTTATCTACTCTCTCATTCTATAAAGTATCCTGTTATTTACCTATGCCTCACAGAGGTTAAATTAGGCAGAGATAATAATTAAATCAAGCAAACGCACCACTAGGTGGGGAGTAAGTGATTAGGAGAGTAAGTGATTAGGGTTCACAGAACACCGTGTCCAATTACCCAATTATCAGACCGAACAACGGGCCCTACCCTGGTCAGTTCAACAGCATCAGCCTTAGTCATTTCTTCTTTGCTGTTGGATACATAGCTGTAATGATACAGAATATGTTAACTGAAGACTGAAATACTAGATCTTGAATTTAAAAACATCCAAATTATCTTTCAGATAAGGAATCACACTGACACCTTTTTCTGTGGTTATAGGACTGACAATATATTGACTGGGAAGCTCTTTAAATACAGGTGCTTTCGGTGCCTCCCTGCTATTGCCACACGGCTGATGAGAAGTGGGTCTGGTCACACACAGTGGGGAAGGGTCTTCTGCTCAGAGAAGACTATGGCATTGTTTTGGTGGAGGAGGGGGACAGAGCTCTCATGCACAGCCAGGCTGGAATCGCCCAAAGCCAGGCTGAACCACACACTCACCTCCAGGGTCCAGGACACTTAAAATTTGATCTCATGTCTGAGGCAAGATCGAGCATGCGCACAGTATATAGTAAACACGTGGTCTGTTTTCTAAATTTACAAAGCACCTTCGCATACACTGAATTTTAGGTTTTCATGAACTCGAATGCTCTTCTGTGCCATCCCACCCCTGCCTTTTCAAATGTAATGAAATTCCCTTATGTTCTTGAAGACTTTTTTCCTCAGTCCTTCCTACACAAAAGAGATACTTATTTAAACATAAATGTGCCTCGGGGACCACACAGGTTTATCTGTCTGACAGGAGAAGACAGAGAGGAAGGCTGGGTGTGCCAGCGGGCTGTGGGTGGGAGGGGGCTGCAGAGCTTGCAGACGGCTGTGAGGACTCCGGCTATGACTCTGAGTGACAGGGGAGCCGCTGGAGGGTTTTGACGGAGGAGTAATAGTATTTGATCTACATTTTAATATGATCTCTTTGATGATATGTTGAAGAAACCTAAGGGGCAGTGAGGAGTAGAATAAATAAGTTCCTTAAGCCCTGACCAGCGTGGCTCAGTTGGTTGGAGCATCGTCTCATAAACCAAAAGGTCGCCGGTTCAATTCCCAGTCACATTCTGAGTCAAACAATGGATGTTTCTCTCTCACATTGATGTTTTTCTCCCTCGTTTCCTCCTTCCCTTCCCCTTCTCTAAGAATAAATAAATACAAACTTTAAAAAATAGTAAAATCCCTTAAGAGGATATCGCAACAATCCAGGTAAGAGACAGGTAATAAGCAAAGATGTTGAGAAGTAGTTAGATTCTGGATATATTCTGAGGGCAAGCCTAAATGATTTGCTGACAGATTAATTATGGAACGCGGGAGAAAAGGGGAGTCAAGGATGACTCCAGGGTTTTGGCCTGAGCACCTAAAGAGGGAGTCATTATTCATTACCTAACATGGTGAAGACTGCAGAAGGAACAGACAACCTGGAACACAGCTTCATAAATTAAGTGTGAGATGCTATCCGACATCCAAGTGCAGATGTCAGGCTGGCAAACAGGTCGCGTATCAAGTGTTCAGGGAAGAGGTCCAGGCCGAACACGCAGCGCTGGGAGTCATCTGCAAACAGGTTATACTTCAGGCCATAAGACTAGACACAATCACTGAGGGGAAAGCGAGATAAAAACAGGAAGAAATCCAAGGACTGAGGTTTCCTTCTGATAGAAGATGGGAAAGAACCAGCAAACAAAAAAAGAGAGAGGGCAGAGAGATGGAAGGAAAACCAGGAAAGGCTAAAGGAAGTATTTCAGGGAATCTCACGGGGGAGAAGGTGAAATGGCAAACGATGACGACAGATCAACCAATATGAGAACTAAGAGAAGGCCTCCGGGTTTGGTGACGAGGAGGTCAGTGGGGAGCCTGACAACAGCAGTGTCGGGGGAGCGTTGAGCAGACGTTAAGGGCAAAGATCTGACTAGAGGGCAAAGATCTGACTGGAGTGGGTCAAGAAAATAAGAAAAAAAAACTTGGATGAGTATCGCTGTTCTTAAAAAGTTTTCCTGAAAAGGAAAGGAGAAAATTGAGGCAACTCCTGGAAGGGGACGTGGGAGCCAGTAAGGCTTTATTATGGAAGATATCCAAGTCATGTTTCTACACTGATGGGAAAGATTCCATAGACAGGAGGAAATCAATAACGCAGGACAGAGGGGAGAGAATTGCTGCAATGATGTTCTTGAGATCGAATCCACAAGTGTACCGTCAGCCTTTGCTGAGGCACAGAAAGTGCATCCTTAGTTGCAGGGGAAAAGAAAGTGGGCATGGGCACAGATTCAGATAGGCAGGTTGTGTAGTGAAGTTTTCTTCTTTAAAAAAAATATTTATTGATTGTTAGAGAGGGGTGGGGGGAAAGAGAGAAACATTGATTTGGTGTTCTACTTATTTATGCATTCATTGGTTGATGATTCTTATATGTGATCTGACCAGGGATCAAACCCACAACCTTGGCATACTGGGAAGATGTGTGAAGTTTTCTTCTAATTGTTCCTTTTGCCTTAGTGCCTACGAGAAATGTAGAGAATAGGAAACAGACAAAGAGGTCATCAACCTCTATGTCCCTGCAGGTGATGTAATTAGAAGCTTCCAGTCTCTTAATGTTATATGCAACAAAAAAAGAAGGTGATAATGATACTTGGAAGATTCAGTATAAATCCAGCATATTTGATGCTTATTTTTGTCAGACTGATTTAAAAACAACCTAATAAAAATGAATTCAATCAAAAAGTAGCACTAGATAAAACAATGTAATAAATAAGTTTAGATTTTACACTTCTTTTTTAAAAAGCAGAAAAGAGATGTATGTTTTTTGAAACAAAAGTACTATTCACTTCCACAGCATGCTACCACAGTAGATTCAGTATGCATTTACTCTACCGCCTTGTTCAGTGGTTCTCTTCTAAAATAATTTGGTAAGAGCAAGAGCTCATAAAAATTTTCTCTTCCAGTTGCAAAGTTTAATCACTTGACACTGATTAGAACACTCACATAAGGAGCGTCTACAATAAGTTAAGTTTCTGTAAATACATACATTTTATGTTCTAGAAATAGAACATAAATGCCGGGAGGCATTTACAGGATTATATTCCTAAAAGTACTATGTACTTCAATGTACAGTTTCCAATGTGTAAGATTCTAGAATACAGTATACTATATTAAAACTTTCAAAAGGTAAATTATAGAACACAATGTTAAGTTCCCATGCAATAGTATATATTAAACACACTGTAAACAACTTCCAGTGTAATGTAATAAATCAATTTCTGCTACATAAAAATGGCAAAATTCTAGAACTTCCAGTCAAGATGGAGGCATAAACACGCTTCATCTCCTTGCACAACTACAGCAAAAATTACAACTAGATTATAAAACAAACATCACCCAGATTCAACAGAAATACAAGTTATATGGAAGTCTGACAACCAAGGATTTAAATAAGCCACATTTCATCCAGACAGGTATGGCGGTGGAGACGCAGAGAGACAGTGGCAGAGACATGGAACAGGTGATCCCACATTCATGTGTGATGGATAAAAATCAGGAGGGATACCTCAGGAGCAAGGGATCCCAGCCTAGACCAGACCACCCAGCCCAGGGTTCCAATGCCAGAAAGATTAAGTCTCTATAACTTCTAGCTGATAAACCAGTGGGGGTTGAGGCAGAGGAAGAAACTGAAGGGTTTTCACAATACTCCTCTTAAAGGGTTCACAATGGTCTTAGGACTTATGCAGACCTACCCTCTGTGGGATTCAGCACCAGGGCAATAACTGGAAGGGCACCAGTGGCATATGGGGAGAAGGGGAGAAAGTAAAGTGACTGGCAACAGGCTGAGCGCAGGGAGACAGCTTCCTCCTGGGCAAATCTCCAGAGGCCAGGCAGCAACACTGTGCCCCCCTCTGAGCCCTCCCTGACACAGAGCCACACAGTAGTGACATGGGTTGCCCCACCCTGGCAATTACCTAAAGCTCTGCCCCATACAACTTACAGGTGACTTTTCCACATAGGCCACACTACTGAGTCAGGGAGTCCAAGCAGCTCCACCTAATCCACAGAAACAAACACAGCGAGACTACCAAATAGAGGAGACAAAGGAATATGGTCCAAATGAAAGAACAGACCAAAACTCCAGAAAAAGAACGAAATGAAATTCAGATAAGCAACCTATCAGATACAGAGTTTAAAACACTGCTTATCAGGCTTCTCAAAGAACCCACTGGGTCCTGCAACAGCATACGAAAGAACCAGGCAGAAATGAAGGTTACATTAAGTGAAATAAAGAAAAATCTACAGGAAACTAGCAGTGCAGGGAATGAAGCCAAGAATCAAATCAACAATTTGCAGCATGAGAAAGTAAAAAGGCATTCAATCAGGAAAAAAAAAAAAAAATGAGGATAGAATAAGGAGCCTCTGGGACATCTCCAATGTACCAACATCTGAATAATAGGGGTGCCAAAAGGTGGCAAGGAAGAGCAAGAAATTGAAAACTTATTTGAAAAAATAATGAAAGAAAACTTCCCTAATTTGGTCAAGGAAATAGACATACAAGTTCAAGAAGCACAGAGAGTCCCAAACAAGTTGGACCGAAAGAGGACGTGTCATAATGAAAATGCCAAAGGTTAAAGATAAAGAAAGAATCTTAAAAGCAGCAAGAGAAAAGCAGAGTTACGTATAAAGGAGTTCCCATAAGACTATCAGCTGATTCCTCAAAAGAAACTTTGCAGGCTAGAAGGGACTGGCAAGAAGTATTCAAAGTGATGAAACGCAAGGACCTACAACCTAGATTACTCTATCCAATAAAGCTATCATTCAGAATGCAAGGTTAGATAAAGTGCTTCCCAGACAAAGTCAAAGAAAAGGAGTTCATCATCACCAAGCCATTATTCTATGAAATATTAAAGGGAACTATTTAAGAAAAAGAATATCAAAACAATGAACATTAAAATGACAATAAATTCACAACTATCAACAACTGAATCTAAAAAACAAACTAATCAAACAAGCAGAACAGAAAGAGAATCACTGTGAGGGAGAAGGAAAGAAGTGGGGGAAAGGCACAGGGATTAAGAAGTACAAATTGGTAGGTACAAAATAGACAGGGGGTGGCAAGAACTGTATAGGAAATATAGAAACCGAAGAACTTATATGCATGACCCATGGACATGAACTAAGGGGGGATTGCTGGAGGAAATGGGGGTA
Organism: Micronycteris hirsuta; assembly: GCA_004026765.1. Taxonomy (NCBI): domain Eukaryota; kingdom Metazoa; phylum Chordata; class Mammalia; order Chiroptera; family Phyllostomidae; genus Micronycteris; species Micronycteris hirsuta. Next base: position 152,863 of record PVJI01001599.1, on the reverse strand, counting down.
CTGGGCAGAGGGAGGCAAAGAGGGAAAATTGGGACAACTGTAATAGCACAATCAATAAAATATATTTTTTTAAAAAGGTAAAATTCTAAACTAACCTATTTAATAAAGATTCTGAAATTCTTAAAAGTCGATTTCTCATCACCACTCTCTAACTTTTTCCATTGCATATTCATTTGTGATTGTACTCTCTACTGCCAGGAATATGCCTGGGACATGCTCAACGGTAAGTACTGACTTAACCTTTTCAAATGGATAAATATCAAGGTGCGGAGTAATAGGAGAAGTAGAGGGGGCACAGAAGCAGGGCAAGATAACTCTTTTTGATAAGCTCTAAGTATTATGTATTTCAAAGTTTATCAAGAAAAGTAATAATTTATGCAGGACCATGAGCAAAAATGTCTCTAAAATTCTCATTATTCTCAACTTCAGTATGAGAGTTTATTTAGCGCCCCCCCAAAAAAATACACTTAAGTTCATAAATATTTGTATTAAAAACGGGTTTGGGTACACACAGCTATTTCTGTATCTACTACTATTAAAGTATATACATAGCATTTTATAGTTTAAAAGTCACTTTTACATACTTTTAGGTCACTGAGTCCTCCTAACATCCTAATGAGGAATTTATATTTGTACAGACTGAATTAGTATCATCAAGTTTTTCACTTGCTAAAATTTAGCAGAGGAAGAACCAAAACCAAGGTCTTTTAACTTCCAATCCCATAAGCTTTTCAACTCCCAGAACTGCCAATACCTACATGGCCCAGTAGCACTGTTGATGCAAACACACGATCCCGAATCTCAGAAGCAAAGGGTTTCACTTTTTTTGAGGGGACGGGGAGCGGGGGGTTTACCTGGACTACAGTAAAGCGCTCGTGAAAACCATCCCTTGAGCCCCTGTCAAGGGTCACATCACTGTAAAATGGCAAATTAGGTAGATCAGGAAGTGGCTGAATCCATGCCCTCCAGTACAGCAGTTTCTCATTCCAAGAATTAGTGGAGCTGTTCTGTTCAAAGCCCGTTTGAGAGCCAAGGCTCTCCATCAGGAAGAATGTGTCTGGATTAGGTACAGGGTTTGTTTGGTTTTGCTTTTTTAATTTTTTTTTATTTTTTTAAACTAGAAGCCCAGTTTTAGACCAGACATACTGAAGCAGGACTTCTAAGAGTGAACTAGGCCTGTATATTGTGACAGAGATAGCTCATTTCTCACACTATCTATTCTCTCCTTCCTTAGCAAGAACGCCAGCTTGTTAGTTAGCTACCATGGCCTCCTAAAAGACTATTTATTCCTCAGTCTCTCTGGCAGCTGTGGCCATATGACTAAGTTCTGCACGAGAAGAATAGAAGTACTGTGAGGAATTCATCAGGTCTCCTTAAAGGGGAAGGCATGCTCCTATTTTTCCCCCATCTTCCTTCCCTGCAAACTAGAACTTTGACGTTTGAAATAGCCTTTAACATCTGAAACTGCTATCCAAGGACCAGGCTGTCCACCTCCTGTCTTCTTTCAGATGGAAAAAAATCTCTTAACTTATTTAAGCTCACGTTATTTGGTTTGGGATTTTTTGCCTGTTCAACACTAATACTAACACTAACACATGAACTGTTCTTTCAAAGCACCAAAGATTATTCTGGTGTAGTCCCTGGATAAAAATTACTGACTTAGAAGAATTTCAGTGTAGTTAAAAATATTTACTAAACATCTGCTACCATTTCAAGTAAGTGCCAGAGATACAAAGTAGAATAAGAGACTGGTTACTCATTGGAGAGATTATAATCTAGTAGGAAAAAGAGACACTTCACATCCCTACCCAATTCATCTATTAAAAATGCAAACCCAGCATTACCTCCTTCTTTAAAGCATTTCAATGGTTCCCTGTTGCCTTTAGCTGTAGTCTCAAAGTGTAGAGTACCTATGATGTGGAAATAGCTGAAAGTCTTTTATATTTTTTCAAAAATATTACACAAAATATTACATATACAGACTGACAATAGTGTCCTCACATGACCCCACATATGGCATGGTCAAGTGCAGGATGCCCAGTAACTTCAGGCAAGAATGGCAACTACCACTCAAGAGGCTGGCAGAAGCGCCTGCTTTCAGGGCGTTGTCAGGTACCGCAGTTTGGGAATGTGGTTACGAAGATTTACAGACTGTATCATCTAGTTTTAGTTACCTCGCAGAATACACCCATATCATAAAGACCACTGCAAAGGGGCTCCAGATTGGGGAATACTAATAACGAAGCATGGACAAAGAGAAAAATGGCAAAGGCTTCTACTCTGGTATGAGTTCTTTGTTAGCTGCCCTGGTAAAAACAGATCATGTGTAGTCAGACGACAAAAAGCCAAGTCTCTAGAAAACCATGTGAAATGTGTAAAGTGTCGGTCACCCGTTATTTATGTGTTATTATTATGCCTTAAGATATGAGCTAATGAGATATGAGGCCATGACATTTGGCTCAACATTTAAAGTCTAAGCTTCCAGAGGGTAAAGGGGTGTCCAACCTGCAGCCCGTGGGCTGCATGTGGCCCAGGATGGCTATGAATGCAGCCCAACACAAAATTGTACATTTACTTAAAACATTATGAGATTTTTTTCTGATTATATGTCGCAGTGTATTTCATGTGTGGCCCAAGACAACTCTTCTCCTTCTAGTGTAGCCTAGAGACGCCAAAAGGCTGGACACCCCTGGAATCTTCCAAAATATTTTTTAGTGAGTTTTAGTTACATGGCATTTAGTCCAGAGCTTTACCTTTAAATTTCTTCACTATCATAAAATGTTTAGAAATTTCTTTAAGATTTTAATAAAAAAGACAAAAAACCACAAATCACTTGGAGAAATACTTATTCTCAAACTACAAAAAAATGTCTGAAATAGTAGTTAGAAAATAGCGTGATGAGAAGCTAAGCTAAATTCCTTCATTAGAAAATATTGCTGGAAAATATACAGACAAACTGCTGAAGACATGAAAAAAGAATTTAGTGTGGGATATTTTTACCACATAAAAAATTACAGATACTGTGAATATGTCTCAGCTAAACCATGTTTGAGTGATGAACTAAAAGAATGAGGTTTTTTCTTAAATTTACCCTAAGGAGAAAATGTACCAAAGAAAATAAATTCTCAATAACAACTGAAAATGTTCCATGGAAAACTGTGTATGTATGTATAAAATGTAATACAATAATGTAGTTGCTTGACTAAAATTGAAGAGATTCTGATAAATTTGACATCAAAATGTGATTAGGAAAAAAAAGAAAGGAAAATTATAGGCCAAGCTTAATCAGCAACTTAGATAAAAAATTATAAGCAAAATATTAGCACACTGAATCATGCATAAAAGAAAACATATCACAACTACATTGGGTAATTATTCCAGGAATGTGAGGTGAAAATTTATCGATACAATACTACATAATTAAATGAACAGATTTCTACATTTCTAATTAATGTAGAAACATTATAACATCATTACAATATACACAATCATTGGTAAAAGTAAACCAATTAATAAACTAAGTCTTAAAAATTACAATTATGTGGCAAGGTGTGTGTATGTGTGTATATAAACTTCTTTAACATAAAACAACCTGAAAAAAGTCTACCAAAAAGACTCAGAGCAAACATTTTAATGCTAAAACATTAAAAGCATTCCTCTTTTTTTAAATCCTCACCCACGGATGTTTATTAATTTTAGAGAGAGGAGAAGGAGAGGCAGAAGGAGAGGGAAAGGGGGAGGAAGAGAGAGAGAAACATCCATCAGTTGCCTTCCCTACGTGCCCCAACAGGGGACTGAACCTGTAACCTAGGTATGTGACCTGATCAGGGATCGAATCCATAACCTTTACGTGTAAGGGACGATGCCCCAAACATCTGAGCAACCTGACCAAGGCTAGAAGCATTGCTCTTCAAATAAGGAATACATTAAGAACGCTGTCACAAGTTCTTTGCAACACTGTATCTTATGAAGCCCTAGTAACAAGCTTACTCAAGAAAACTAAAGATGTAAGGACTGAGAATAAAGAAAAAAATGTTGTTTTTAAAAGATATGACTGTCTGAATAGAAATGGCAAAAGAATCTAGAATTATTTACATTTATTAAGAAATATTTGTGAGGGTGCTGGACATAAGATCAATATACAAAAGTCAACATCAACCACAAAGCAAAATGTAATCTTTCCCCCACTGAATTGCCTTGCACCTTTTTCAGGAATCAATTTACCATATATGTGTATGTGGGTTTATTTCTGGATTCGTTAACTGTTCCATGTGTCTATTCTTTCATTAACACCACACTCTCTTAATTATTAGAGCTTTATAATAAGTGTTGAAATCCGGTAGTGTAAGTCCTATCACTTCTTGTTCTCTTTTAAAATTGTTTTGCCAACTATAGGTCCTTTTCATTTCTATGCGAATTTTAGAATCAACTACTCAATCTCTACAGAAAAAAAAAAAAACCCTTGCTGGAATTTTGCTTGGAATTATTTTAACTATATAGATCAATTTGGGGAAACCTGACATCTTAACAACATTAAGTCCTCTGATAAAAATTTTAAAAAAATCTCTATTTAGGTCTTTAGTTTCTCTTAGCAACATACAAAAAGAGAGTAAAAACAAAAACTGACTCTTAATGGATCACAGACCCAAATATAAGGCTGAAACTAGAACATTTCTAGAAGAAAACACAGGAGAAAATTTCAGTAAGTGTGGATCTATCAAAGATTTCTTTAAAACTTCAAATTGAATCTAGAACATTAACAAAATAAAAACTTTTGATTTTCAAAAGATCATGTTAAGAAAGTGAAAGGCAAGCAAAAGACTGGGAGAAACTATGTGCAAACCATACACCCAATAAAGAATTTGTATCTAAACTAAATGAAGAACTTTTATAATTCAGCAACAGAATGATAAACAACCTGATTTTTAAAATGGGCAAAGGACTTGAACAGACATTTCTCAAAACATATACAAATGGCCAAAAAGTATATGAAAAGATGCTCAACACATTTAGTCATCAGAGGAATTGTAAGTTATTACAACAATGATATACAACTTTGCACCCATAAGCATAGCTATAAGAAACTAAAAAAAAAAAAAAAAAAAAAAAAAAAAAAAAAAAAAAAAAAAAAAAAAAAAAAAAAAAAAGAAAGTGTTGGTGAAGATGTGGAGAAAATGGAACTCTTGTGCACTGACAGTGAGACTGTAGAATGGTGCAGACACTGAGGAAAACAGTTGGTGATTCTTCAAAAAGCTGAAAAGAAGTATCACATTAGCTAGAAAATTCACTCTTAGGTATACCAAAAGAACTGAAATATGTTCAATTACTTGTACAAAAATGTTCAAAGCACACTACTCACAACAGCCGAAAGGTGGAAACAACTCAAAAAGATCCATAAATGGAGAGACAGGCTGTGTGATATCCACACAATGGAACGAAGTGTTGATACATGCTATAATGCTTGTTAAGCTTGAAGACATTACGCTAAGTGACAGGAAACCAGACACCTAAAGTTCACACATTATATGATCATAGTTATATGAAATATACAAAATAGGCAAATCCAGAGACAAAACAGATTAGCCCTTTCCAGGGGGTGGGGGCACAGGAAGGAATGGAGAGAGCCTGCTCAGTGGGCATGGGTTCCCTTTTGGGATGATGAAAACATTCTGGAAGTAGACAGAGGTGATGGTCGCACAACACTGTGAATTACTGAACGCCACTGAATTGTATGCTGAGAAAAGTTAATATTATGTTATGTGAATTCTATCTCAATTTTTAAAAAATTAATAACAAACCCCCCAAAGCTCCACAAATTTGCACTTCCCATGTAACACAGCCTTTCTACTTACCTCTAGGTATTTACCTAAGCTAAATGAAACATTGTGTCCACACAAAGTCTTATACAACATATGCGTAGCTCTATTTGTAACAGCCAAAAATTGGAAACAACCCAAATGTCTATTCATAGATAAATAGACAGCTGTGGTACAGCCAGAAAATGGAATGCCGTCCAGAAATAAAAAGAAATGAACTTATGACATACGCAACAACATGACTGAATCCCGAAACGATTATACTGAGTTAAAGAAACCAAGCCTCTACCACCCCCTCCGAAAACCCACAAACGATGAGACTCCATTTATGTAAAATTCTAGAAAATGCTTACCAGTCTCTAGTGATAGAAACCTGATCATTAGTTGCCTGTGGAGAGGGGTAGGGAAAACAGGGAAAGTATTCTCAAAGGCCTGAAAAAACTTTCAGAAGTAACAGAAATATTCCTTCTCTTGATTGCGGTGTTGGCTTCACTATTGTAAACATACATTAAAATTCACTAAATTACAGTTCAAATATGTATAGTTTATTGCACGTCAATTCTACCTCAATAAAGCTCTAAAAATGACAATATTTAGCAATACCAAGGGCGTAGTGAGAAGAATGCCCATACACTGACAACGGGCGTTAAAATGGCAATACACTTCTTATGCAAATTTTCAAAGGATATGTATGACAAGAAAATATTCTGACACAAATGAAAACAATATAGGGTATTAACAGTAATGTGTATTGTATCTGCATGTTTGTCAATATGAATAAACTAAGACACCAAAATCCTGCCAGTGGTTGCTGGGTTCTGGTTTTTATATACTCCCTGTATCTCATAGAAAACAGCTTTCTGTAACCTTCTACATATCTTCCATCTCTCATAATTTTAAAACTGGCAAAATATCTTAAATATGTCTATTTAGGAATTGATGTTTGCATCATCAAATTTTTGCAATGGCCCTGACCAGTATGGCTCACTCAGATGTAGGCTGGGTGTCATCCCACAAAACAAAAGGTCACAGGTTCGATTCCTGGTCAGGGCACATGCCTGGGTTGCAGGATTGGTCCCTGGTCAGAGCACATACAACAGGCAGCCAATCGATGTTTCTCTCCACCTTGTTCTCCCTCCCTTTCCCTCTGTCTGAAAATAAAAAATGTGGATAAAAATAAATAAAATCTTAAAAAAAAATTTTGGCAACAAATTTGCAAAACTGTGCACTCATCAAACAGAACGGATGTTTGCCAGGGACTCTGAAACAGTGCAGGATGCCTGGCCCTCTCAGCCATCCAGTACAGGAACCCAATCTGAGATTCCGTTAAGCACCTCCTGTCTCATCATGGTGGCAAAGCTTATACCTAAAAATAGCTTACTCTTATGTAATCACTCACCAAAGATTTATATAGCTTATGAATCCTGGAATTAAATTTCTTTTTTGGTGATATGCCAAAAAAAAAAAAGAGGTAAACAATAATTTTTAATGGCAGAAAAGTTTAATTATAATCTAACCAAATCTTATTTGCAGATGTTATTCAAGGGCTCTGTAGTTGATGGTTCTGTGGATAAAAGTAACTAGAAATGTTATACATATAGCAGAAGTAACACCCCACCTACTCTAATTTTTTAAATAAACTTTGAGGTTTTTTATATACAATAAAATTCATCTATTTTAGATACACAGTTCAATGAATTTTGACAAATGTATATATATACACCAAGTAACCAGAATCCCTATGAAGACACAGAACACTCCCACCGCCCTCTTTGCCAGACTCTGTGTCCTTTACAGTCCTGCCCCCAGTTCCCCAACCCCGGGCAGCCACTGCTCGGACCGTTGTAACCATGCATTAGGTTTGTCTGTTTGCAAAGGTCAAATCAATGTTATCATGCGGGATGCACAGTTTTGTCTGGTTTCTCTCACAGTACAATGGCTTTCAGATTCAGTCACGTTGCTGCAAGCACAGACACGAGCCACTTAACAATGCAGGTAGCTACACCGGGAGCGATGCTTAGTTGGGCAACTTCATAGTTGTGTGGACATCAGAGTGACTTACACAGACCTAGATGGCGTAGCCTGCGACACACCTCGGCTATGTGGGATAGCCTGCTGCTCCTGGCTGCAAGCCTGTAGAGCATATTACTGTGCCAAGCAAGATGAGAAATCAAGCACAAGAGAAAATGATGCAATCAAGAGATGCAGTACACGAGATGTACGGGGCTGCTGCTGGCGTGGGTATAGCATGGCATACTACTTTACAGTAAATTTCTTTATGAATAGGAGGAATGTGCTCTAAAATAATGATAAAAAGTACAGTGCAGTAAATACATAAGCCAGTGATAGCTGTTTATTATAATTCTCAAGTATCATGTACTGTATGTGCTATACTTGTGTATGACTGGCAGATCAGTAAGCCCGCTGACACCAGCATCACCCCAAACATGCGAGGAAAGCGTTGCGCTGACGTCACGACAACGTCAGGAGGACTACAACACCGCTAGGCAGCAGGGATTTCCAGCTCCATTATAATCTACAGGATCACCGTGGTATCTGAGGCCCGTCGATGTCCGAGACATCTTTCTGTGGCACGTAATTGTACGTGCCCTTCCCCTTTACTGCTGAGAACCACCCACTGCACAACTGCACATTAATTCCAAATCCACTTTTCTAACACCTTAACTCAGTCTCTGGAGGTGTCCTTCTGTATATGCTGAACATTAGGCCCAGAAAGACAATAACTTTGCTTTTAGGAATTCTGATGTTTTATTCTGTTTTGACAAGTGTTTTCACAGTTCTCAAACTGGGGGCGGGGGCAGGACTAAAATACGTGGGAATTGTAACTCGGAAGGTTAGAATTCATGTGAAGAAAACATTTTAAACACCCTCAAGCAGTACTTCCCAAATATTACAAGTCAAGGCACACGCAGAAAATGAACCCACATGGCACGTGTGAGAGGCCAAGCCCCCGGTGTGGGGCTCTGGCCATTCTGAGGGTTAAACACATCACGTATCTTAAGCCCACTACTTAGAAGTTCTGTTAAAATGTACCTGAAGGACAAATATTCTTGTTTTATAACCTTATATTTGTTTTTTAAAAACATATATCTTATGAACAAATAAAATCCTATCCAAAATAAAATACTGATTAAGCAAGCCAAGCAATTTGAAAATTCCCACAGTTCTGAAGCAGTGAACATGGCTTCTTATTTTTCCCTCTTCAGGGGCACTTAAAATTTATTGTATGATATTTTAAAAAGAAAAAAAAAACCAATGACTGTGAGTTGGTGCCCACGCACCCTTTCCAAGCCCAGTATGATGGCACCTGTAAGCAGAGAAGTCAAGCATTCCATCATGCCGTTCATACGACAAATACTTTCAACCGCCCACACCATGCCTGGCATTCCAGGCTGCAGGGAGTCAGCGCTGAACAAAACAGGCAAAAACAGGCCCTGCCCTCAGAGAACCTACAGTCTGCTGCGGAACACCAAACAAGCGAATGAGTGAAATATTTAAAGTGTGAAGTGTTAGGTGGTGGAAAACATGAAAGACCCCCCCCCCCAAAAAAAAAAAAAAAAAAGCTGGGGAAGGAAGATCTGGGAGACAGGACGGCTGGAAGGCTTGCTGAGCAGTTAGCACTGGGTTAAAGGCAGAGGCCCGGGCAGTGCGGCTCTGCTGGCTGGAGCACTGTCCTGTGCGCAGAGATGCTGCGGAGTCTACTCCCAGTCAGGGCGCGTATCTAGGGTGCAGGTTCAATCCCCAGTTGGGGCACATATGGGAGGCAACCATTTAATGTTTCTCTCTCACACCAGTGTTTCTCTCTCTCTTCCCTTCCCCCCTTCTTCTCTCTCTAAAATCAATAAACATTTAAAAAAATAAATAAATAAAAATAAATGCTGACAGAAGTGAGAAGAATGCCAGGCAAGTATCTGGGAAAATAGTGTTCCACACACAGAAACGGGAGCAGTTCTAAGGTGGAAACGGGCTTACGAATCTGTTGAACCACAGGAAGCCACACTCCTCAGAACGAAGCCAGCAGGAGAGAAGGAAGCAATGGAGAGGTCCCAGGGTTGGGCAGCAGAGCCCATCCAATGGGGCTTCATAGGTCATTGTAGCAACTGAGGCTCTTTTCCCTGAGTACTATGCAAAGCCAACTGACAAGTGTCACGCTCTGAACATGAACTTCATGTGCAACACTAGGCTCATTTCTGAATGACAAGTTTTGACAAAAAACCAGAGGGATCAGTGAAAAGTGAGAAGAGGGAGAATCTGGAAAACTTAACATATTAGTAACAGTTGAAGGAACTTGGAGGTGTTTGGCCTGAGGGAAAGAATTTACTGGTCACTCTAAATAGCCGAGGAACTGTCACAGAGAGCAAACAAACACACTTTTTCTGCAATGCTGCAGAGCAGACTTAGAACAATGAATGGAAGGAAGGAAGGAAGGAAAAGGAAAGAAAGGGAAGGAGGGAAGGGAGAGAGGGAAAGGGAGGGGAGAGAGAGAGAGAAGGAGGAGGAGGAGAAAAGAGGGAGGGAGGGAGGAAAAGAAACAAAGAAAGAAAGAAGAAAAAAGAAAAAAAAAAAAGAAGGAGGCACTTTTGATGTAAAGTTTAGCTTTCTCGCATTGATGGTTTTCCTGCAGTGGAGTGGGTGGTCCGAAGAGACAATCCATGTGTAACAGTAGCAGGAGGATCAGGAGTGAATACCTAGGAATATTTGCTATATGCCAGATGTTATGATAAATACTAGGAATACTATCTCATATTATCCTCCCACAATCCTAGGAGGTAGCATTATTAATGATGAGGAAACTCAAGCTTATTCAGATGACATGGCCTGCCTAGGATCACAGAACTAGTGACAGAGCCAGCGCTCGAAAGCCAGGCCGTCTGACTCATGCTCCAAACTCGTACCCTATATGCTTCTACCGCCTATCTGTCTACCCAGTGCACGACATGACCATCCAGCCGGCGGGAAGACGGAGAGAGGGCTGGATGACCTCTAATATTCCTTTTATTATTTTGTGTTTCTATTTTTCCCAAGTTTCCATCATAACATTAAGATTTTCCTTTGACTTCACTGTTTATAGAAATTTAGTACTCTTAAATATGGCTAAGTATCAAATAACAATTTCATTATAGACTATGTTAAATTCCCTATTCGATTTTAATGCTCAGGTTAATCATTCTCCAGTTTTGAGTAACATATTTTACTTTACTAGTTCCCATGTACAGGTGTGACTTCTCTCAAGTCTATTAATTTCCTTGTCTCATATTTTTTATCTGTGGTAATGGAATATCTCCATTTTCCTATGCTAATTCTGCAGACAAGAAAGTGTTATTTTCTGTTACACAACTATCTTTCAGAACTACTACAGTAAATCAACATTTGATATCTAAAGTACAGAAAGATAGTAAATATAAAAGTAGATTACAGATATACAGAGTTGAGCTATGACTTAAGTCCATAGAAACCTCAAGATTCATGTCTGCTTTGCGCAGTGTTTTCTGCCCACTGGAGGGAAAAGAGGGGACTGAGGAGAACTGGGGCTGTGCACCCCCCCACCCTGTACTTCAAGACACTTTTGAATAGTGGGGAAAACAACAGAAAACCACTGCTCTGCACAGCAATGATGGGCCAATGTAAAAATAGGTAGTCTGGCAACCGCAGGGTAACATTCGGATCGAAAAAGTGATTAACTCTACTTATAAAAAGCTTTTATCCATGCCCACAGTCATCTGTATGGCTTCTATTTAAAAAAAAAAACAAAAAAACCCAAACAGAATATAACACGTGTTGGCCAGAATGTATAGAAACTGGGAACACTTCTGCACTGTTGGTAGAAATGTAAAAAAAAAAGGAAAGTGTTGAAGCCACTGTAGAAAATAGTAAGGTGAATCCTTAAAAAATTAAAAATAGAATTACCATCTGATTCAGCAATTCCACTTGAGTCCGTAGCCCAAAGAACTGAGAGCAGAGACACGGAGAGACATCTGTACACTCATCTCACAGCGGCATTAGCCCCAACAGCAAAGGTGAAATCAACCAAGTGCACCGCCGATGAATGAATGGAAACACAAAATGCTGTGTATACACACAAGGAAATATATTATTCAGCCTTAAAAAGGAAAGGAATTCTGACACACTCTGCAACACAGGTGAACCATGAAGGCACTATGCTGCGTGGGACCCGAGAGTCACAGAAAAATCACACTGCGTGACTCCACTTAAACGAGGTGCCTAATGCAGTGAAGTTCAGAGACAGAGGTGAACAGTGGTTGCCGGCGGCCAGGGGAGGTGGGAATGGGGAGCTGCTGTGTAGGGGCCAGAGTTCTGGTTCAGGAAGATGAACAAGTCCTGCAGGTGGATGGCGGTGACGGTCACAGAACAACTCGGATGGACTTAGTGCCACTGAACTGCACACTCAGAAATTAGGGTGGTGAATGTTATGCTGTGTGTAATTTACCACAAATAAAAATAAATTTTTTTCTCCAAATACTGGTCTAAAATATATGACATTAACATGAAAAAAAGGCTCCCATTATAACATTTGCCACCTATTTTAACTTGGGTCCTTCAAATTATTTACTTATAATGTCAATTAATATCAAAATGCATATACTCTTGACATAAAATAAAACCACAGTATAAGGTACAAACCTATTCCTAGCCTTTACTTAGTACTTACTATTTGCAGAAAATTCCCCAAACAGAATTAACCTGCGCGAATGGACTTGGGGCACAACCAGATTCAATAACTCACAGGAGAATGCTGAACCCCAGTGACCTTCCAACTGGAAAAGCGGCAATGAACACAGAACAATTTCTGAAGGTACTAGGGTAGGACCTGTAAGTGACAGAGCCTATGCGGATACTGCGGACGAGCCACAAAATCCGGCTTTGAATTCTCTTAAGGCCAAAACAGAGTGAGAAATATAATTATGCCCTTTTAATTGTCCACAAGGAAAAAAAATGTATCAGTTCTTTAGGGAAAACAAACTCCCTCTTTACCCTTAGCTCTAATTCCTCAAAGTAATATATAAGGGAATAAGAGTATTTTACATCAAAATAATCAGTGATGTCATTAAAGCCAACTTTTTTAATGCCCCTCAATAAAAATTGAGGGTGTAATTCAAATTTACAACTGAGAGCCACTTTTCAGAAAAATCAAGAAAATACAGCCCAGGGTGTAGGATTCTGATAGCTTAATTTTAGGATTAAAATGAAAAGATCTAGAGAAATGGATAAATTCTGTATCATCCAAAAATGTGACCTCTACCAAGCAAAATGTTCCACAAAAATAGACAGCATTTCCTGTTGAGAACCTGGAATACAGGTATTCTGTGCAAGAGGTGAAGACACCAATATTCTTGGCCATCTGCTTAGGTAAGCTGCAGATGGTCAGTGCTTAATAAATGGGAGCTAAATTAAAAACAAATAAATTAATCAAGTTTGTATCCTTTCGTCAAATTGAGAAATTAGCTTATATAGGCCACATCAGCTTTGAGATTAAATGGTTTATCTTCTGGAAAGGATCCATTTTCCCAGCCAAGCCAGGTGTGGTGCAGCAGGGCTGTTCTCCAGCACTCAGCTGGAGGAAGGCAGACGCTGGATTTAGCTCTAGGTGTAGCCCCCTCCTTGCAACACAAACTTGAAGAAGTAGCTGACCCTCTATCCTGGCCCTTCTCTCCTCCTCTAACAGATCAACCATGTCAATCATTCCAAACTGGCTTTTATGAAGGTGGCCTAGATTTGGTGGGGGGGGGGGGGCGCTTTTACTTGTATCTTCTGTCTTATGTGCTAGCATCATCCACGTAAGTCTCCAAATAAAAATGACCAAACTAGGTCCTCTACAGTCGAAGATTAGTTCTATGATTTTGGGATTCTAAATGACTAATCTATAACACAAAGTAAAATAAAAGAGTAAAGAAAATACTCAAAATTAAATCATTTCTATCACAAGGAGGTTAATTTTTAATTCAGTTGTTTAGAATCCAGAACAACAACAACAAAAGCTCTCTCATGGAAACATTATTGAAAGAGAAGGCTGGTCTCTCAAGATAGCTCAAAAAGGGACAGTGTCCTGAGTGTAGCAAATAATAGGTAAAGGAACAGATGTCACTGCAGGCTAGTATCTAGCCACCGACGTAACAGCGTGGCCAGGTAGGTCTCCAGCCCGGGAGGCTGTGAGCTAGCCCCATCCAGCAGAGCACAGACACCTTCCCCGAACCTCTCAACCACTGAGCAGCACCCCTGGCTTCCTGTCATTCCGGTCGCCACCTACTGCTTTCCCATCAGGGCTTGCTTGATCCAACGCCCTGGGCCACACACCCTTTTACTCCACTTCTCAGTCTCTGAACTGAGCACAAAATCCTTTCAAGATACTTCTCTGAAAAGAAAGCACAGGAAACCTCCTTACATAAACCGCAGGCTTGTCCTTTTCTCATTTGAGTCCTGCAACAACTTGTGAAGTGGGGAGAAGGGGGTTGTGTTAATCCTACCGTGTCACACAAGAGGACTGTGAGGCCTGGGACTGAGTTGCCCAGAGTCACTTAGCAAGAAAAGGTCACTAATACCGGAGCCCAGATCGCAGGACTCCAAATAATAGCAGGTTCATGTTCTGCCACCTATGCCTTCTTCCTAAGTGTTCCCCATAGTCTCCCTGCCTTTGTCACCAGTTGGATTAACAAAGATCCTGTGGTTAAGCAATGGTGAACCTTTGAGCATCTAAAGAAAATTAGGCACAGCTTATCCACGTTTTCCTCTTTGGTGCTAGCCAAGGTTCTGAGGAGAAAGAAAGAACAAGACAGAATGGGTTGAGCAGATAATGGAAAAATCCTCCAAGTACTTGGGGGGAGCAGAAAACTGGGGAGATGGAAGAAAAAAGTGGGGAAGGAGGCAAGGGAACGATAATCATCCTTCTGCTACCAGGTAAGTATCAGGGGATGGAAAAGAAGGCGTAAGGGGTGAGGGAAAAGAAGAATGTGACCAGCAAGGTTGGAAAAAGGAGATAAACAATGAAAACAAGAAAGAGCTGGGTAAGAGAAAGAAATATATAAGTAGTCAAAACCTTCCCAAAGTTCTGGTTGTTTTAATATTACAAGGGCAGTTCTCTACACTACATATGGCAGCAGCCCTCAGTCTGGAAAGATGAATTCCAGGAAGCACATTATTAAAGTCTGTGAGATAAAGTAATGGATAAAGCTAGCAATGATTTCTCCCTAAATCACAAAAAACTAGAACTAAGACATACATAATTTGACACTTAGAAAAGAACAAATTTTGAACAAATTATTGTTTTGAGAGACAAAGAATAAGAAATGTACAGATCCTAGGGAAAAACAAAAAAGTGATAGCGATAACAATAAAATGAATTTAAAAGAAAAAGATAAAATAAAGATACAGTTCTTAAAAATAATCAAAATAAATAAAAAAAAGATAATTAAAGAAAATAAATAAAGCCTTAATCAGGCTGATTTTTAAAGGAGAAAAATTTATCTGGAAACATCCAAATAAACAGGAAAAAATGGATAAATGGTTAAATGGTTAGAATAAGGAATACATAATTGCAGACCCAACGTAAATAAAAAAGATAGTTTCTAAACATACTCTGAACATCTTTACAATAAATTTCAAAATCTAAAAAAAGAATAAATTCCTAGAAATATATACCTTGTCAAAGCTGACACCAAAAAAATTAAAAACAAAAATAGTCCTATAACTATTAAATACATATAATTAGCAATTTTTAAAAATCTCACAAAAAGATGGGTTTTATAAGAAAGTTCTACTGAAGTTTCAAGGAACAGACCATTCCAATTTTATACAAGCTCGTCCATAGAAGAGCAAGAAAGGGAATACTTCCAAACGCCTTTTATGAGGCCATGTAACCTTAATACTAAATTCTGAAGAGGACAGAACAAAAAATTTTCAAGCCAATCACATTCATGAACAGATGCTAAAATCCAAAAGAAACAAAATCGAGGAGAATGTTACAGATAAGTCATCATGACAAAATTAGGTTTACTCCAGGTACATAAGGATGGCTTATCATGAGAATGAGTCTAAACATATAATTTGCCACCTTATTTTTTTAAAGAGTTATGACTCTCTTAATAGAAGCAGAAAGAACATGTCATAAAATTCAATACCCCTTTCATGATAAAAAAAATTTTTCAACAATATAAGAACAAAAGAAAACTTTGTTATCTGATAAATAGTATTTACTAAATATTCTTAACAGTGAATTGCTAGAAATTAAAAGCATGCCTTTCTTGAAAATCAGGGATGAACACGGATTCCCACCTCAGCTTTTAGTCAGAGTTGTTCTAAAAGTCCTAGTCTGGTGGCCCTGCTTTCATTAAGAGCAAGAAAAATAAATAAGAGGCAGAAGGACTTGAAAGAAAGGAACAAAACTGTAGTTATTCGTAGATTATGACAGTCTACAGAAACAGAATCACTCTAGCTTCATCATTTCTACTTTCTCACTTCCCATGTACTTCTCCACTTACTGCAATCTGGCTTCTTCCCACATCATGCTGCTAACACTTCCCGCAAGGCCAGCAGTGACCACTCGGCCACCGAATCTAATAAACACCTTTCGGCTGTTGTCTCAGTTGGACCCCCGTCTCCCCGTCTCTCCTCTTCCGCACTCCTCCTGCCTCTCGGTGGCTGCTTCTCCGTGCTCTCCACTGGCTCCCTTTCTCCCGCTTGTCTTTCGATGTCAGTATTCGGTCCTTTCATTTCAAACGCTTTCAAGCTATACTTCCCATAGTGGTATTTACTCCTTTGGCCTCCATCACCATGTTTATTCAGGTGACTCCCAACACTAATGATGCCTAAATTTTATTAGACAAGTAAGGACAACCTCACTTGGATGCCATCATGTCCAAAGGGAACTCATTCTCCCCTATTCCCTTTATCACCCACTTCGGTCACCTTCTACCCAGTGACTTATGCCCTAAATCTGGGAGTCATCAATGACTCTACCTGGTTTCTCCCTCTTCCCTCATATTCAATCTGTTATCAGCTCTTTTTTATGCCATTTATTTTTGAAGTCTTTCTCCTCTCTGTATCTTCCTTTCCTTCCCAGTCACCAACTTAGTTCAGATTCTGATGATTTCTCTCTTGAAGTTCTGCAACTGGTTGCCCTGCTTTCTAGGCCTGTTCTCTAATCCTTCTCATAAGGAGCAAATGTGATTAAATCTCTCCCCTGATTAAAATCTCTCAGTGTTTCTAACTGTCCAAATTAAGATTCAAACTCATTAGGCTTATTTTACAAAGTCTTTCAAGAAGACCCTGCTTCTATTCATCTAGCCTGGATATTTTGCTCCCTCTGTTCAAGTCTTTAATGACCATTTGCTAGACTTCATCCTCTTCTGTTCCCTCTGGGTCTGCTGTGCCCTCTCTAAGAAATCTTTCAGTCCGCTGGCTCCTATAGTAAACTCCAAGTTCTACAGAGACAGACTGGCATAGTAGGATCTGACAAGGTAAACATTATGTGAATACTTACTGGATTAAGGAAAAAATATACTCATATATTATGAAAAGTATACTATATAAAATACGGCATAAAGTAACAGATGTCAAGTCTATGATAGACCACCATAAACATGTATAGAATTTATATCCTTAACTCTCTGGAGTTAAATGAGAGAAAAATTCTATCTGCCTATAACTCACTCACAACTCATCAGACAGTCAAAGTCAGGCACTGCAGTCTCTCACGGGAACACGGCAGGGCACACGACAAACACGACCGCATCAGACTGCAGCCTGGTACCACCGTGAGATAGAAAAGCTTAGCAGGATAGATCTTGGGTTGCATCAAACATGCTAAGCCTTACACACACATGCACAGTTCATGCTACTAATTAAAATCTTAAGTTATTTTTGTTCAAAACTCCACAAAAGTAATCAAAATGAAAACCACTTTCATTTGACACAATCTTTATTTATGTTTAACTTATGTCCTAACTGCTTCAAAAATTAATTTGTAGCAGTATATTTCTGGATTACATATAAAGCAAGATAAAAATTTAGAGATATATGTTGAATAGTGTAGATCAGGTAAAAATTCTAAATTTCTAATTTTTAAAGGAACCCAAGTTTTCTTATAATCCTATATCTGAGTGGCAGAAACACTAATAAATTTACAAAAGCTTTTTAAAAGACTGTAAATGGTAAATGTCATAAACCATATATAGAGCTTAGGGTATACAGCATGGCATAATTGTGTTATCAATTATTTTGTGTACAATATTTAAAATGCATTTGAACTATATTTATACACTACCCTGAATACTACTATACGCATTTGCTTTTAATACGGAAAATCTAATAAGCTTTTTAATTTCCCCCCATCCTGCAAGGTGCACAATTGAGGATGGAGAGATTGCGTAGGTCACTCTCTCCATCAATTAAATTCCCTAAAATTAACCTTTAAAGAGCTTCTAAGGGGATACTAGAGTCCATATTCAAAGCAATACAAATTCCTTTAAGATCCCAGAGTCTAGTAAAAGTAGCACTGGGACAAAGGCCAAAATAGCTCCCTTGTCTTCGTGATCAGATCAAACATCTACTCAGTTAAAACTGTACTAACTTGCCAAAGTCGTCAGCTTCAGGGCTGAAATCAAACATTATTTGGACCAGAGATTAACTTTGCTATGTCCTCAGACTGAAAAGAAAATTTACATTTAGATTCCCGTATTCGAGCCTACACATGACTCCACCAACATACATTTCAAGCATTTTTCTCTCCTCAAAAAGATTCCTGTTAAACAATGCTATGTCTTCAAAATGAAATGCTTTCATTCTGACTTTGAACCTAATTCAGTTTAAAAACTTTTAATAGCTTTAATAACCCAAAAGCAGTTCTAAGTTCTTCCCTGGCACCTTCCCTCCTCCCGCCCTCTCTCCAAATCCAGAAAAACACCAGCGCCAACAGAAAACACAAAACAACTAGCCACATGGTCCAAACGCTAGGGATCGTGATTCTCCTCTGGTTTAGGCTACAAAGAATGCCCGTGAGTAATCAAAAATTCCTAATCAAAACAAAGTTGAAAGTCACCTCTCCACACCCCAACCTCAGGAAAACTGTCCTTTCTGTCTACACTCAGGCATTTTCCTTCGTTTTCTCGGAATTTCGGTGGCTTCTGTACGGTGAATGCTAAGTTCATCTCAATGTCAGCCAGTGCAGAGACACGCAAAAAATCACTAACTTGGAAGGTTATTTAGGACAATAATGTCTTTCACTGCCTTACTCCTCCCACTCCAGCCCCGCCTGACCTACTATCAATACCAAGCTGAATATATATATTAGTCCACGGGCTTTTCCCCCAGGGGCTCTTCCTGAGGGAACCGCAAACGCAGAACCTGCAGGAGACCCTGTGCTTGGCAGGGTCTCCGAGCTTCCCGCACCCCTCCCCACACGCCAGCGGCTGCACTTCTCTCCGAGCACACACAGTCCAACTATTCTTGGATCTACTCACATCCCTCGATCTCGTCTGGCTGCCCTTCCCCCTCCCCTCCCCTCCCCAGTGTCCCCTGTGGTCAGCAGGCTGGCCCCGGCAAAGCCCCCGACAGGCAAGCACACCCACCCACCTGGGCCGGATCTGGAGATCCCGGCTCGCGCTCCACCCTGAGCTCCTCCGCCAGCTCCAGCACAAATGCGCTCGGCCTGTTCCTCCACCTCCCTTCCAGCCGAGCCAGGAGGTGCAACCCAGGGTGGCACCGCAAGGTCTCCCTAAGTCACCTTCGTGCAGCGTGGCCCGCCCCAAGTCCAGCGAGGTCGAGCAGAGGCGCGGCCCGCCTGCCCTGGGCCCTGGACTCCCTGGGCGCCAGAGGTCCGCGCTGTGCCACTGGGCCGCAGACCCGCCTCCCGGGGCTCGCAGGGGACTGGCGATCAGGCAGCGCAGGGACGGCCTGCAGCAGGAGGCAGCGCTGCCGC
The DNA here is from genome assembly GCA_004026765.1 of Micronycteris hirsuta. NCBI lineage: Eukaryota > Metazoa > Chordata > Mammalia > Chiroptera > Phyllostomidae > Micronycteris > Micronycteris hirsuta. The sequence goes on along the minus strand of PVJI01001599.1, from coordinate 133,096 downwards.
TGTCGTCCTCCAGTCCCTCCTCCCTGGCCCTGCCCCCCTGCGTTTCCTGGAGGCACAGGTAAGGGACCTGCCAGGGGGCGGCGAGAGCCTGCACTGTGCCCCTGCGAGCAAGCTAGCGGACTGCTCCCAGGGAATTTTCGGGGAAGGAAGTAAGGAAACTGCTACTCTTGCTCTGCGTGCATCCCGCGGAGGCTCCTGCGAGGTCCTAGAGTGGGCTGTGTGCTCAAGCCCTCTGCCGGAGACGCCGGCCCTGACAACTTTTAAATGGCCAGCCTGCTCCTGGGGAAAAGCAGAGAAATCCTGTGTCTTCTGCAGTCTTCCACCTCGAAGATAACCGACACACAGTCTTACATTGCGGAGTTAATGTTTCCAGCCCCAAAACAAAGACTGAGTGATCTTCACATTTTGAAAAATATATTTTCTGCCTACCATTTGAACAGTGAGGAAAAGCAGCAGTATTAACCCTACTGAAGGTGAAAGCTACATATAGGAAATACTTGGTTTCTGATTCCAGCCAGGCTTGAAGCACAGACAAAGGCCCAAAGGACAGCAAACTCCACCACATAAATACTACACTTCAGTGGCATGTTCAAGCTAGTGAAAATCCTGGTTAACTATGAGGCTGGGGGTGGACTCTTTGTTCCAATAGTAGTTTTAAACCTTTCTGATGTGTATAAATCTGTCCTCAAACTTTAGGGAACAGAGTAGTACTGAACAAAACTATTTCTTTGACAAGCTCCTAGGGTAAATTCACGGTTCCAACGCGGTGGCTATTACTGCCCTGCAGATGTGAAGGGTCTAGATACCGTGCCGTACTTTGAAAATTTGGAATTAGTGTAAGTGAGGCTTCATGGTATCTTCAAAAAAACAGTTTGCTTTCTTTTTTTTTTTTAATACTAAATACTATTATATTTCAAAAAGACTTATTTGGCACTAAAAGGAGCCCTTGCTACAGAAATTCCCTAGACCTTGAAAATTAGAGAATGAATTCAGTTTATAAAGTAGTACTAGGCAGCAAAAGCAAAACAATGAATAATAGAGGCTAATTTGTTTTAGAAGGTAATTTACAGAGCACCTAAAATGTACCAGGTACTGTGCTAAGGAACTAGACATAACTCCTTTGTATTCTGGAAGTAGAATTTCAGATTTGGAAATAGAATTCCCGAACTATTAATTTGTTCAAGGCCAAGAAAGCAGAGGTGACTGGGCTGACTCAAAATATTCTATTCTTTCCTTTGTACGTTCATTATTTAATCATCCAGGTATTTATTAACTGTCCACTACACGCCAAGTACTATGCTAGACACACATGTGTGTAGACACACATGCTACACACGTTACCCTGTGTCAGGGTAAGACACAGTTGCTTACTCAAGGAGCACCTGCTCAGTGAATCTACGGACAAATACATAATGACACAACGTGGCCGAGCAACAACAGCAAGGAACTGGTGGAACAGGCGGGACATCTGACCCAATCTGAAGGGTGGAACCTGGGACAGAAATGGTGGCAGTCATCCAGCAGAGCCATCCTGAGAACTTCATATAACACAGTGGCAACGGGGAATTTGTGTGTGGGGCAGGGGAAAGGGAATACAGGGAGAGAGAGCACTCCTGAGGCGCAGGACATAAAAACGTCAGGGCTTGATCAAAGGTGGGGATGAGAAAGAAGGATGGACCAAAAGGTCACTCACATGTTTCTGGCTTGAGTTTCCCAAGAGGTGGTAATTCCTTGAGTTCTTTGATTTTAGATACATTGGTTTTGAAATACCTTTGATGTAATCACATGTAAGTGTTGAAAAGGCAGCTGGCCATGCTGGTTCATTGCTCAGGAGAGATCTAAGGTGGAGATACGAGAGTCATCATGGATTTCGGGTGGGTGAGGTCATCTAGGAAGAATGCTGAGGCCATCTACAGAAACCTGGGGACACGCACACTGAAGGCTCAGGAAGAAGAAACGATGCTTTAGAAGAAAACTGAGGAGGAGCTGCTATAAACAAAAGAGAAGCCCTCAGGTAGGCACCGTGGAAATCACAGAGAAGAATTCTCACAAGCAAGCAGAGGTCAAATGCCAGGTCCTTCCAAGGACAAGCAAGAGAATTTAAGGGTGTCCTCTGATTCGCAGTAAGGAGATATTGGCGAGAATGGTTTCAGTGAACCGGTGGAGGAATAAAGTAAAAACAGAAAGTAACACATTTTCAAAAATGGAACGGGACAGGGTTATAGAGAAATAAAAGCTGTAAGGAAGTAGCAAATTCAGAAGAAGGGAGGCGGCGTTGATTTTGAAGCAGAATGGCAGAAAAAGATACCTCCAATAAAAGAAAAAGAGAAAGGTACACATTGGGGTGAAGTCATGTATGATGACCGCCTAATATTCAACAAAGGACTCAGCTCAGAGTAGCAGGGGGTGAAGGAATTGCAGACATGAGAGAGAGGTGAAGGCCTGCAAGACAGCAACACTAGGAAGTGAAAGAGAGATTGTGGACACAACATGACGAAAGGACTGAACAGCACAGGAGGCACAGTGAGTAGCAGGGTCTGCAACATTAGGCAGTTACAAGCCACAAGAGGATGCGATTTCCCTCTGAAGACCTCAGCGTCTGGTCCAGAGCAGCAGTACCTTTTGGTGGGCTCCAGTTTCGGGTCTGAATCTTTCCATTACATCACAAACTTAGCATCGCTAGCACTCTAATCACACATCTGGGTTACAGCTCTTTAGCAGTTGGGAGATTTAACACAGAAGTATAAATATTTTATAAGTGAGCTTACACTAACTTTAAGCAAGCAAGTTCCTACCTTGGAAAAGCAGGTTTGACTAATAGCAAGGGGAGCGTGATAACTCACACAGCATGAAGGGCACCAAGGAAGGCTTCTGTGTGACCTTTTAACCACTTTGACCTCACCTTCTGGTGAGGAAAGCTACAGAAACAAAAGTAATTCACGAAATCATTTTCTAGCCTTTTGAATGGAACTCTCATACAAGGTTAAAGAAAAACCACAGCATTTACATTGTTATATTCTGTTTCCCAAGTACATCATCCCCCCCAAAAAATCTAGTAAGTTTCCCTTTAGTATATCAATCACAAACTTTATAGCTTATTTTATTGCAGTTTTTTTTCCCAACACAAGCAGTGTTATTTACAAGTAAAATATGCCTACACAACGCCTCATTTATGCAGCAGTCATGTGGAAACCCCAAGTATCCTGGTCACATCGGAACATTCCCCAGACAAGCAAAGACACCCACACGCCACAGGAACAGGAAGCCCCGGGCCCGGCACCAAGGCCTGTGCCCACCGCAGGTGCTGCCGTTTCTCACATGGAGCTGTGTTATCTCACTGCGGGCACGATTTTCCCAAGTTTGGTTATCTGGTTTTCGTTTTAATTAACAGAAGAGGCAGGCACAGAGTCAATCTAAAAATCAGAGAGAATTTTTTAAAAACCCATAAGGAGCCGTAGAGTAAATAGTCAATATCGTAATTTTGTACGGTGACAGGTAGCTCATTGTGACGATCACACCATGAGGTGTATAAATGCTGAGTCAGTGTGTCGTGGGCCTGAAACTAATATATATTAACTATACTTCAATAAAAAAACTTAAAAAAGAAATCACAGTAGTTATGAGATATTTTGAACTCAATAATAATAAAAAATTGGCATATCAAAAACAAAACAAAACAAAATACAACCCCATAAGGAACAAAAGAGAATCCAAAAAGCATCAGCAGGACTCGACCATTTAGTCAAAAAACACCGAGTCCCATAAACATTGTCCCCTGAAGGCACTTCCAAGCTTTAAAAATTTAGCGAAAGAAATAAATGTGAAACATTTAGAATAACTGTCACCAAGAAAAGGTTAGAATAAGAACAGTTCTGCTGCCCTGGGATTGGGGCCATTTACATCTACCAGGTCCCGACTCGGTGCTAGGCGCTGTGCAAGGGGTCGTTCGTGCCCGTGTGCTCTCACTCACTGTTCACAGCGCTCCTTCCTGGCCGGCCATCGCTTTAAAAAGGAGACTGGATTTGAAAACCGAGGGAAAGGGAGATTAAGTGGCAGAGCCAAGAACTAGACCCAGGTCTACATACGTTTAAACATTTTGACGGCTCTTTTAATAGAATTTCCAGATACTAAAAATATATTTATGCTGCTAGATAATAAGGCATTATAGTATTCGACTATGGTCTCAATTAAGCTATTAAATTTCTTGGCTGTAATTCTTAGTCATTTGAAAGAGTAACTTTAAAGATGCCATTTATCTTTCAAATATTTTTAAGGCCTTCTCATTGTCTCTATTCATATTTCTCAGAAGAAAACCTATGAATTTCACTGAGGGTCTCACAAAGTTGACATTTCACAGAATTACTAAAAAGGAATCTTAAAGTTACTTTGAAAGTTTGAAGCAATAAATGGCATTTACAACATGATCGCTGCTTGCCATGCAATATGCTAATGTGCTCCACATACATATAGATGAATAATAAAATAATGTGATATTCATCTATATACATTTGATCCCCATACCAACTCTGGGGTTTGTATATAGTTTCAATGTACAGAATCGTGCCCACGATCGCACAACTGGTAGGGGAGGAGTGTCAGGTAAACGAGGTCTATTAGACTTTCGGACCGGTGCTCTTAACGGCCTTCGGTATGGCCTCTCTCACTTGAAAGACACAGATGTCAAGATTCAAAGAACTTGAAGCAGTCCCTCAGCACATTTATTCCATAAATAGTCGGATTTTCTTTAGATCCCACCCCCTCCTCCCCAAAAGAGAAATATCCGGTGTTAAAGACACAAAAGCTCCAACGCACCATCGGAAGGAGGGGTCACAGGTGTTGGGTAGCACCCCACAATGGGAACTGCTGACTCACGCGGGGAGGGCTGTGTGTGAGAACTATGCTAAGCATTTTACTTATATTCTCTTATTTAATCCTCATGACAAATTAAAGGGCCAATGAGGTTAATTAGTCTAAACTTTAGACTAATACTCTTATACATCTAGATTTTCACAGAGAGGCGATTACCCAGGCTACTTTTTTAAACAACTAGTTTTAAAATCAGCATAGGCTGGCTTCTCCGGGGATTAAATGATTTCTAATCCAGTGTTCACCTTAAAATGATACATCTCGAAAACAAAAGGACAGTTATCAATACATCCAGCAGGTGCCACGTACGGGATGTGGATGAAATTTGGCCTACAACGTACTAAACAGTGCCTGAATCCCACGGCATCGCGGTGTGTACGCTTTGAAGACGCACTACACTGCCGTCATCCTATTTAGACTATTCAGCTGACTAGTCATTCCTCGTCTGAATGAACGAGGATAAGAAATCTGCAAATCACCCACACGAATGCTGAGAAGGACTGTCTTCAAACAATATTAGAAGCATCAGCCGCTTAAAATTTTTAAACAATTATTTCCTGAACTAATGGAATTCTATTGACTTTCTGTATGTTTAAGTGAGTTCTGATCATTCACACAGATTTTTCTTATTCTCCAAATAAAATATACGGAATCTGTGGCTAACAAACATAGTATTTAAAAATTCTATATGAATTCACAAAACTTTTACATGAATTCTAATCATGATAAAATTTTAGATCTTCACATATAAGAGAAACATAATACAACCATACTCACCTATCCTGTTTTACCAAAACCTAATCTCTAACCAAATAGAACAAATAAATTGTAATAAGAAATTACAATAGAATAAGAAATAAGAAATTTGAGGTGAATCTAAAACTTGAAGATTATACAGATATGTAGAAACTAACAAAATAGAAAAGAAAGTCTACTGCTACTTGCCTTGCATTACAATCATAAAAATGGGGGAAAAGCATAGAACAAGAAAAAAATCTAGTTCAGGCAACCAAATCACATCTTTACAACTTTGCAGTCCTTATGAAAAGAATTACTAACAAACAAGCATATCACTCTTACTCATATTTGGAAAAGTAAACGGCAAATCTTTGCATGGGAGAGAGGTAAAAAAGAGCACAAAAAAACTTACGTGAGTTTAGTTCACATAAATAAGTATAATAGCACTCTACTGTCTAATTATATAGTTTTCATATAAAGACCTTTGGTTTCTAGAATATTTTCATAACCTTCTTATAGAAACATTTCACTATAAATACAACTTTAAAACGTACTTGTTAAATATGGCGATATAAATGAATTAGATGGTTATTTCAGAATCATCCTGTTTAATAAGGAATAAATAAATTCTGGGAGCATTTGAGATCTTGTTCTTCAGCATATGCCATCAGTTTGGCTCAAATAAACTATTATAAAAATTCAAATAAATAAATAAGTTCTATACTTTGGTGAAGAATGAAGCTTTTATTTCCTTTGTTACTACTATTTTCTCCTACCTTTGGACGTTTTGAAAGCAATAATTCACTGGATGACCATACGTGACACCAAACAATTGTTTAAAAACTCAATTCCACACTACCTACCCCTTCTTGTTTAGTGAAGAGATTAAGGCAATCGCTCAAAGCAACACAAGTTTCTCTAGAAGCTTCAGAGACAACTTCAACTTTCTGAAGAAATGATGGAAGCATGTCTAGAAATTTAAAAAAATAATAAATCAAATGAGTGGGATTTTAAGTAATCAGAATAAACTACGACCACAAACATACTTTTACAGCTACAAACTTCACGTTTTCTTCCAGTCACCTTAAACGAAGCATACAGTACGTTCCCGGGGCATCACAAGTACCGACTACATGCAGAGCACACACACTGGTAGAAAAAAAAGAAAGGATGAAGCCTCGTCCTAGAAAGGTCTGCACCCTACAAGGAGAAAAGCCAAGACTAAAATCAAGTTTATAGAATAACAATGACATAATGTTTGAGAGAAGCCGCTAACAAGAAGGACTGATAGCACTAGCTGTGAAACATCAGTATTTCCTTTCATGGTATTCTACACCAAATAAGTAATTTTATTCAAAAGCAAACTGCTAAAAAGAGACAAAAATAATTCTGTAATTGACATGATGGCTAACATATCTGAAAGTGGCATTAATTCAACTTCCTCTTGTTCTTATTTGGATAAATGTTTGACATAAATAGGCCTTTTCATTCTCAAAAATGGGTCCCTGTAGAGTTTCAGTATCGTTGGGAACAAAGAAATGGTAACACAGTTGGCCCTCCATATTCACAGGTTCAAGAATTCAACCAACTGCAGATAGAAAATATTCAGAAAAGAAATGTTACATTGTTGCTGGCATATACTTCATAGTTAAGCCTATGAACATAGACTTTTTTTCTCATTATTCCTTAAATAATACAGTGTAACAGCCATTTACATAGTACTTACATTGTAGTAGGTATGTAAGTAATTTCAAGAATAAAGTAAACAGAAGGATGAGTGTAGGTTACATGAAATGTTACCCCATTTTATATAAGGGCCTTGAGCCTCTGCAGATTTTGGTACCCAAGGTGGTCCTGGAACCAGGCCTCCAAAGATACAGAAAGGGTACTATATCACTTTCTTGCCAGGTGCCCTAAAGAAAATCTTAGTCCATTTACCCATTTAAAGGAAAAAAAAAAGAAGTTGGCAAGATAAAGCTGCAAAATGCATGCACATCACTTAAAAAAAAAACAAAAAAAAACAAAAAAAAACCCAAAACAAGTAAAACACCTTATCCTGCCCAGATCAATGCAAGGAGAATGTACTTAGTTAAAATAGTTTTGGAGTTTGTGTTAACTATACATTAGGATCCTTTAAATGTGTCTTTTCCATCACATAAAATCATAACACTAAAAAGCTTTTTATAAAAACATAACTTAAAAGGAGAAAGTCAATTAAATCAGTAGCATCCTTTGTATTTCAAATAGCCCTACTTAAAACACTGTTCTGAAAACATGGTAAACAAAGTCAAGAAACAAAAGCAATCAAGTCAATCCAAATGCCAGTAATTCGCAATTACTTAGGCCATAAAACAGTGGGTCCCATCGAGAAACAAAAATTTTCAAAAAGAAAAACAAAATCTATAAGAATAACAAATCATTTTTGGCCACAAATCATTTTTTCCAGGTGGTACAATTGTGAATAGCATTCTTTTTTTTCCAAAATTTTCTGTTCTATTATATACATAATTTATTTTGGCCAAGGAAAGTCCTTTCCTTGGAAAAACTATTTCTCAAAACTCCAAGGCTGCAGTGGGCCACAAAAGGAGCGGTCAGAGGGAAGGAAGACATAAACAACCTCTCATGATATCTGGACATAAAGACCAATGACATTTAATCATATTTTTCATCTTATGGAATACAGTTTCCTAGTATTGGCTATTTGTAACAGCACCCAATTGAAAACTACTATATCCTATAATAAATTTGACTTTATATACTTTATTTTTCATTTTGAATCTGTAATACAAAATGTGAAGATTTCTTCTGTTCTTAGTTGCTAAAGAGCAAACGAGAATACCATATGCTTGATGCCACATGACTTAAATAGTGCTTTCGCAGATGCCTCTTGCGGAGCCGTGGACTGAGCACTGAGAGGAGAGGCACAAAAAAAAACAGGCACAGCCTCTGCCTTCCGTAAACGTTCAGGGAAATCCAGTAATTTTCCACTTTCATGGTACAAATGATAGCAAGTTGGAAGCACAGTCATTCATGGGTATTACTTCTTTTATTAAAAATCATCACAAGCTTAATCATCTCCAATTCTGTCTCTATTTTAGATATTTCACACTTCAGATACACATTAACATGTAACAAACATTAAATGTTAAAATAAATTTTGCGACATAGAAGTTTTTAAACAAAAGTGATTCTGCAAGCTTTCAAAAGACATTTCAAGAAATATATATTAAGGTTTGTTTTTGTAAGAATCCATTATTGAGCAGTGTCAAATTCTTCTGTCCAAACAGAATCAAAAGTTACCTAATTTCTCTGAGAGTCACGTGCTTAAACAAGATTCTGTAATTAACACTAACTGGCACAGCGGCATGGTGTAGGAACTGACAGACTTCACGGTGAGTGCATGGGAGTGAGGTGGATCATACTGGTGAGCCTCTTATATAATCGTGTTTGCACATGGCTATAGAAAAATAAATAGAAAAATAAAACTGCTAAGCTTCTAGAAAAGTTACCAACGGGGAAGCACTGCAGATACTCGTATGCTTTAGTCAATTAATATTTAGAGACTAAACTGTAATGAACAAATGCAAAATGACCAGTGTGTTACCGTATTTGGCCTACTATAGAAATCGGACACTTAATTTTAAGGAACAATGTTCCTCTTCATACTAAAATTATTTTTGAACTCAGGAAAGATGCTAGAAGATCATATGTGAAAAGCTCATCTTTAGAGACGTATAAAAAGCTCACAATCTGCTGTTTTTATGATACACTACACAATTTTTATTTGGGTAACTTGACTTTTAAGGAAATACTTGTGTCTTACGTTGACGAACTGAGCCCTAACGCAGACGGATGGTGTCCGCGGTTCCCCTAACGCAGGAAAAGGCCACACTCAGCCTGACACGTGAGGTCCTGCGTAAACGCAACCGGTTCCAGTCAGGCTGTTTTCCTGCAAATACTTGTTTCCTAGAAATATTCTCATATTTTACTGCCGCTAAACCTTTGTTCAAGATGTTTTTTCTTCCCTGGATATTGGAAATAATATTCATTGTAAGAAGTTTTCCCACTGACCCACGGCTTTCCAGCTCCACCCTGAACATTCCATGGAGGGATGGAGAGGAACGTGAATCGGGGGGGCAGTGGGGCCAGACAGGAAGTTGTTGCTGTGACTGACAGGAGGAACGGCGGTGGTGGCGGCCTATTTCGGCAGACTAGCAGGGGGCTACAGAGAAGGGAACAATGTAGAGAGACACGTCAGAGATCAAAAGGTGCAGCAGAAAGAAAATTTAGGCGACTCCAAGGTTTGGGCTTCGGGAATTGTCTGAATTAGCACGGCACTCTTTAAGATGAACACCAGAAAGAACATCAGGAAAAGAAAAGAGAAGAAAAAACACTGACAGGAAAAAGAGAGGATTTCTTTGTTTTGAGTTGGAAACGTCTGTTCTTCATCAATCCCACCCTATCTTTGAACTTCTGAATAGAAGAGACCATGAGGGTTTGAATGCCACCTCAACTGCAGGAGCCAAGCTAATGTGATCGTCCTCAACAAAGTCTACCTTTCACTGTTGACCGAGGCAAAAATCTGTAAACTTCTTTAGTTCACAGGCCACATGTTTAGGGTTAAATATAGAATTCTTGATTTATTCTAGACTCTTTATTGGTTAAGAGCCAGGCTGTCTGGAATTAAGCCCTCCCTTGAGTTTTTACTAGCTGTGTGACCTTAGGCAATTTACCTCTCTATGCCTCGGTCACCTTATCTGTAAAATGGACACAATTGTTATATGCACTGCATAGTGTAGTTAGAAGGAATAAATGACTTTTTATATGTATATAAAGTACACAGAACAATGCACAAAGGCTATGTGTGTTTGCTACTATTCTATGTGATACAATTTGCAAATTATTGACATGTTTTGTCTCAGAAGGAGAACGGGACAATTGTGGTATCTGGCAGATTAAGTTAATAGGGAATCATCCCTCCAACCCCAGACCATAAAGATGCTGAATAAAACAATATACAGCAGTGTTTGAAAGAAGAAAGCCCCAGATACGCTAGAAACAAAAAGAAAAGTCTGATAAAACAAGCACATGCCAGTGACGCCTGGGTGGGAAGGCCTAAGACAGAGGTGGACGCCCCTGGACCACGAACCCGGAGAGGCAGGCCTCTGCTCTCACGAAGCCCAGGGACTAGGCCTCGGGCAGGGCCAGGCCCCTAGTGTACACAGGAATGAGAAAACTTCCTCGGGCTCAGGGAAGCAGTGGGAAGGGCATTCTGCCTATTGCTCTGGGTGGGAATTATGAGAAACAGAAATTCCTAGCTTGTGCCCCACCTAAGTATGGAATCGAATTTGAAAACTATAGCCCAGAACCGGAACAACCTGCATATCCCAAATAGAAACAGACACGAAACTACTGGGAAGGGACACTTCCGTAAGGCAGAAGGCAGAAAAAACAAGCCCCCTGAAGATGAGCTCCCAGCAAAAAGTTACATAACCCTTTGTGAGGAGAACAATCCATCCCCAGGGACGGTCAGCAGACAAAACAACAGAATCAGCTCCATAACTACTAGAGACATACAAAAACATTCCCCCAAAAGGCTTTAATTTATGTTTCGATAATTCAAGGTAAAATTAGAAACTCGTATTATATGAAAAAAAAAAAGTATGTCCCTATAGGAAAAGTAAAAACTTTAGCTACCACCCAGAATTTCTAGAATTATAAAATACAGTCACAAAAATTAGAAAGTCAAAGGCTAAACAGAAAAATAGATCCAACTGAGGAAAAAAACCTAAAACTAGAAAATAGAAGAAATTACTCTGTATTTAACACAGAAAAAAACAGAAAGAAGAAACAAAGAGGTAGGAGGTCAAAGAAGAAGATTCAACAGGTGTCCAGGAGAAGTTCTGGCAGAAGAGAGCAGAAAGAATGAGGGAGCGCAGTCTGAAGAGACAGATAATGGGTATGAGCTTTCCTAGACTAAAAGAGGTAAGGACTGAGTCTCTAAATTAAAAACAGAGTCTCAAGCAGCATGTATGCATAACAACAAAACTCAAACCTAGAAACAGAATAAAACTGCAGAACACCAAAGACAAAGTGAAGATCTTTGAAGCAAGAGAACATAAAAAAAAAAAAAAAAAGACAAGGCTGTCTACCAAAGAATCATTACTAGAATATCAGGAGCCAGAGAAGCTGGAGTCCTATCTTCAAAATGGCAGTGGATAACTCTAACCTAGTGAGAGTGAAATAAAGATTTAGATAAGGCAGAGATTCTACCACTCACAGTGCCTCAAAGACTTACTCAAAGATTTTCCTCAGTTAGAAAATAAACTGAACCCGAAGGAAAAGAGGAGGATATGAAACCAATGGCGTCAACTGTGAACCCTAGTGGTAAAGAATGCAAAACATTCCGGCAGCGCTGGTGGCTTCTTCCCTATTTTGTTTTTCTCCATCCTTATACTGACTAACTTGACAGAACAAATTTAGTACTGACTTATCCCTGAATTGAGGAGAAATGTTATAAATTGATAAGCTAGATAAGTAGGTCATTCATTTCATTCACTCAAAACATACATGTATATATTTATATTTATATATATGCATACAAACACACACACATATATTCAGTGCCCATATATGCCATGCACTGTTAAGGTGCCAGCTCTGTTAATCAGTGAATAAAGCAAAAATTTCGTCTCAGGGAGTTTCTCTCCTTATAGGAGAGGCAGACAATCGACTACACATACATATATAAGAAGTTTAGTAAGTGACAAAGAGAAAAATAAGGCTCCAGGGCAGCAAGCAGGGCAGGAAATGGGCATGGAAGAGCGAACAGAGCAGGCGGGAAGAGAATTCAGGGGGTTCTGTTTGAGGAAGGGCCTGGGGACGTAAGGACATGAGTGAGTACCCTAGACAACAACAGCCTTCCATCCCAAGGAACCAGCACAGCTCAGGCCTCGGGTGGGCGTCTGCCCAGATTCTCTGAGAGACAAGTAGGTGGCCGTTAAGGCTGGAGCACAAGCAGAGGAGACTAGGACATGAGGACCTGACTGAGGGAGAGGGACTGGCAGGGTCTGTGGGTCATCAGAATGACTCTGTGTTTCCTTCTAAGTGAGTCGGCCTGTAAGCTAATGGATGTTTCAAGCAAAGGCCGTCACCCACTGACGTTTTGGGGGGCTGCCTGGGGAGAACGTGTAAGGGTGAGGGCAGAGTCTGGGGGCCAGTTTAGGGGTCGTTTTAATGGTCCATGTGGAAGACAATGGTGGCTACAGTGAAAGTGGTGAGAAGGGTGTTTACTTGAAGTCTAGGATATTTACGAGTTTTCAGTAGATTGAAGTGCTTTTCCTTTAAGATTTTTTTTTTAATAACTGAAAGAGTTCTCATTTCTTTAACCAGGGATTCACTTATATACATTTAGTAACATGCAATAAAGTATATGCATTAAAGATGGCATGTGAAGTAAAATATCTTTTCTGGAAAGTAAACGCAAGATGTAGTAATAGACTCAAAAATGTGAATACGCTTTCACCACAAACCCCACTTCCAAAACCCCCAATGAAGTGATGTCATCACATTTAAATCACAATATGACATTAGTTGTAATAGTCAAAACTGGTGACTACCTAACGGTGAATTTAGGGTTGTATGGAAGAACAGATTGACTGCCTAGCCTTCAGGAAGTCTTCCAAAAGTTTTATTAGTTTAGGTGATTTTTAACTGATTTTGCAACCAGGCTTTTGGTAAAGATAGAATACTAGAGATTTCAATACTGCATTCTTTGGACCTTGAATAATGCGTTGCCAGGTAGATAAATTCTGGCATTCATTCAGAGAGAAATTAGGTTTAAGGTCCACTCATGAAAGTGAAAGTAGTATTTCAGTAGAGGACATTGTATTTGGTTAAAACGGTTTCTTACATGGGTCATGGAAGAGAATAATTACGAATAAAGCTTAAAAACCAGGCTGTGACTGGGCTATAAAAGTCCTTAATTGCCAGAATAAAGAGTTTGCATTTTATTCCATCATTTCAAGGACCCATAAAAGATTTTTTCAACAGAAAATGCATGATCAAAAAAGCACCTTTCTAAAATTAACCTGGCAAGCAATAATGCACTATTTCACAGATTCTGAGCTGGAAGAGTTCCTGAAAGTCTTCTGATTCCATTCCCTTTACGGATGAAAGGCAGGGAGAGGAAAGGGCTGGCTGCCGCAGTAACCAGGGTTGGGGGTGATAAGAGCTGAACTCTAATGGGAGAAGTCTGAATACGAAAGAAGGTAACTGCATCTTAAAGTTCAAACAATTTTGTACTAACACGTAAGACACTTTCAACCACAAGATCTGGACTCATTCCACGAACATTTTAGTGTTTCATCGTGAGACATCGTTGGCAAACTACATAGGCAGCCTGGAGCAGGCTGTGTCTCTGTCAGCCTCCTTTAACAAAACACATGGTGCGAGATTATTCTGTACAATCCCCTGGCATTCAGAGTGACTGTTACTTCAACTCTCCAATTCCATTCATGAAATCACCTTAGCCCTATTTACTTACTACTTATATAGGATATAGCTTTCTTTATCTACACCCATCTTCCAAAAATCATGTTTATAATTGCTGGTATATAAATTGACTGAGTTTTATTGTAGGCATATGAAATAGGGTTGCCAGACAGTCGAACATCTCCCAGTTCCCAGACAGCACTGTCCGAAATAAAATACCCCCTTCGTGGTCCTGAACATCACGCGTGTCTCTAAGGGCACAAATGACGCGCACCATCAGTACGACTTGCCATGATGTAGATAATCTGAACCAAGAGCCTTGACTCCAGGTTAAAAAAAACTTAATTTGGCCCTGACTGGTGTAGCTCAGTGGATTGAGTGCGGGCTGGGAAGCAAGCGGTCCCAGTTCGATTCCCAGTCAGGACACATGCCTGGGTTGCGGGCCAGGTCCCTGTGAGGTCCCTGTGAGGGCCATGTGAGAGGCAACCATACATTGCTGTTTCTCTCCCTCTCTTTCTCCCTCCCCTCCCCTCTCTCTGAAAATAAATTAAAAAAAAAATCTTTAAAAAAAAACCAAAAACTTAATTTGATTATAGTTATAATTTTTTTCTTTGGTGCAAGTTAAGAAAGTTGTTATCTCGCTCTGGTTCTGTATCTTTTAAATGTCGTTGTAACTCTTCTTACTTTGATGGTTCTTGGTAAAGACGGCGTTTTAATGAGCTCACTGATGGTCTCAGTTGCATAACTCTGTGTGTGTACTAAAACCACTGTATGGTACACTCCACACAGCTGGATTTTAGGCTATGGGAATTATAGCTAATAAAGCTGCTATTATTTAAAAAGCTCACTAAGCATAAACAGTGCTAAGTAACACAATATTCCAGCCTATGAAAATAATCAAAATGACTCAACTGCTCTCTTTCCCAAAGCTATCATTACTGATATAAATGTCTGTTAAACTGAAGTGAAGGAATGCCAGAGTACAGCTGGACAGATACAGCTATTTATGCTTACTCTCACATTAACATTTCTTCACATTCTCTGGGAGCAGATAAACAGAACCTAGGAGTTCACTGATGAACTAATTCATGTTTAAAATTGATAGTTAACAGCCCTGGCTAGTGTGGCTCAGTGGACTGAGTGCCGGCCTGCAAACCACAGGGTCTCCAGTTTGATTTCCCAGTCAGGGCACATGCCTGGGTTGCAGGCCAGGTTCCCATTAGGGGGCATTCAGAAGGCAACCACACATTGATGTTTCTCTCCCTCTTCCTCTCTCCCTTTCCCTCACTAAAAATAAATTAAAAATATCTTTTTAAAAAATCTCTTTTTAGCCCGCCTGGTGTAGCTCAGTGGATTGAGTGCGGGCTGGGAACCAGAAGGTCCCAGTTCGATTCCCAGTCAGGGCACATGCCTGGGTTGCAGGCCAGGTCCCCAGTGAGGGCCATGTGAGAGGCAACCATACATTGCTCTTTCTCCCTCCTTTCTCCTCTCTCTAAAAATAAATAAATAAAATCTTAAAAAAAGACCTCTTTTTAAAAATAAATAAAATTGATAGCTAATAATAAACTCATAGACAACTAAATCAACTATATTTTAGTAGTTATTTATAAAGACATCAAAGTCTAAGAAACAACTTTTTAATTTACAAAGTAATAATTTTTTAATACTTAATTTTTGTACTGCATTTTATATTGGAGTGTATTTTGATTTTTTAATTAGTTATAGTCAACTCATAATTCATAACTAATGGAGAGTAAAGACATAAAAAGTTGAACAGTAGATTAATCATTAGCTAGACAAGTTCATGTATATATTCATAGAATCACAAAAAGTCAAGACCTGGAAACAACCAACTCTTTCATTTATAGATGAGGAAATTGAGGCTCTGAAGCTAAACTGCTCAAAGTAACAGCCACTAAGGGGCAGAACGAAGGTTCAAACCCAAGACAGTTTGACTCCAAATTCCAAGGCTCTGTGATTTATAAGCAAAATTCTTATTACACAACCAACATGAATTTATAGCCCCAAATGTTAACTTTGACTTTGTTTTCCTTGTTCTTAAAAGAATAAAATCATTTTAATCTATAAAGCAAGCCCCCTCCATAAGTAGAATTTTTAAATAGCCCCTTTAAAATTTCCCAATAGTTTTATCAAGTGGAGTTCTAAATGCAAACCAAAAGTTGTCTAAAATGTAGAGTTAAACAAAACTACAGAAGTCAACATCTATAATAACAGGTTGTGGGTTTTTGAGAGTGTTTGCCTTTTTTTTTACCTTTAGCCACGTCACACTCCTTAATCATTTTGAGAAAGCTGGAAATTTCCCTATCTAGTCTCTGTTGGCATGTTTGTGCTTTCTGGAAAAGAAAACAAAAAGAAGACAAAGTTCAAATAAGCCAATAAAATGCTTGTATATTACAGACCCTTTAATGTTTCTATCAAAACTTTAGTTCATAGGTGGATACACTGTAATAACTGAGACATATTCCTAACAGAGAGAAAATGGTAAAAGAGATTTTCCTTAAAAACTGAGTATTTGGGGTTGGCCAAAAAGTCCATTTAGATTTTTCCATAAAATACAAGACATTTTTCTTTTTCATCAATAACTTTATTGATTTGGATCTTTTGAGTATGTAGGCTATCTCCTGCATGGTATAACGTTAATTGTTAGTGATTACATGTTGATTTGATCGCTATCAACTTCAACTGGTCTCCCCAACTGTGGAGGATCGTCCAGCAAGAAATCTCCAGCACAAAACTTCACAAACTACTTTTGACACGTTCGATCAGTCACAGCACCTTCCCCATACACTACACAAATCTTTTGCATTTCAGTTGCACTTTTACCTTTCTTGAAATAATAAAGCATCATATGTCAGAAATGTTGCATATGTTCTCTCATGTTCAATATTAAAATGGCTGCACAAAAACTCACCAATTTTAATGTTTTTTTAATGCATGCTGAGATGACAACTGTCACAATACAATCTAACAAAATTGTTTCGAATGAAGTTAAAGGCAAGTAAGTGCTACTAGAGCCATAGTACAGAAAAAACATAATGGGTTTTTTGGCCAGCCCAATAACATTTAATCACATACAGATTAATAAAAGTAAGTATTTCTAAATTCTAAATACACTCAATATCAGTTGTGTAGCCTTAATTACTCCTCACAACTCAATACACCATATATATCTAAGGAGTTAGATTTCTCTGATTTATTAACACTTTTAATGGACTTGATTAAATTCATTGAGAAATTATAAAATACATTCCTTAATGTATTTTAAAAACTATTAAAAAATCTAGATGCTAGTAACATGTAGAAATCACAAGCTGATTTTTATTCAGCAATCTAACTTCACACAACCACCACATAGAAAGGCAAATAAGGACATTTTCTTAGTAAGAAAAAGCTTATAAAAATAATGTGAAGTCAATTATAGAAAGCATCCTTCTTTGTAATTTGAAATTTCTCCATTTTTAGATCCCTAAAAGCAAAGCAAACAATTTCATGATGTAAGCTGTATCTCATCTTAGTATATATCTGGAAGTCCAAAATAAAAATCAGATAAATCCATTTATTATATTAACAATGTAACTTTAAGGGTTAATTTTATTTGTAATTTCTCTTTAAAGAGTGGAGGAATAAGCAAGAAAATTGTCATTGCAAAGTTGATTGGTTAGGGCAATAAGAAGTATTTACTCTGAGAACCTTGACCTTATTAGTATGAGAATCACACTCTTATAGGTAGAATACGATATTTAGCTTTATGAATCTTCCCACTTTGTATTCCTATTCTCAAAGAGCCAATCACTAAACACTTTTGGTCCCCCCGCTCAGAACTATGTGCCCAGGTGACAGAGGTAAGCGCCCTTTTCTCCTTTTTCACCTCTTTATAAAATTTTTAGTGCTTCTGAAGCTCAGCTTGGCCACAGCAGAACTAGTCATGGTACCATATTAGTGACAAGCAATGTTCTCCTGAAAGTCTACATTACTCTGTTTTGCGAGCTCTAACAATACGAAAATACATTTGTGTGTGTGTGGACAGAGAGAATACCTACACTATGCCATCTAAAACCCCTTATGAAGTAAAATGGCATGCTGGATAATTTTTTCAGCGTGAATAGAGGTTAAAAGCAGAAAAAAGTCCATCTGGGGGCACTGAAAACATGCACTGCAACCAAACGTAAGACTCATAACTTATTAATGCAGAATCCTCATTTTCTCTCTATACATATTTAATACTCCTGCCCACGTTCAAGTCAACACTACTGTGTTCCTTTCTGTGGTGAGAGCTAGATACACGAAAGAAAGAACTGGATTCTTTTACAGGCTGCAAATCTCTAATAAACATGATAGTTCCTGAGGTTATAATGAAAGATAAGATATGCTCTCCACAGCATCGTCCTCAAATACCTGAATCACATTCACCTTCCCTTAACTACCTGCCCAACAGCTACTAAAGAAAGTTTCCTTGATTAATGATTTAGTAGTTCTAAACGGTACATAATAGGTCAGCTGGAGAAGTTCGCTTTCCACACACTATTTTAGTTGGGTACGAAAGTTTCTTCTGTTATAAACAATTAGTAGCATTTAATTGGTATTAAAAAGAACAGAAGGAGGTACAATAAAATGTAACACATTCCAATTTGCTATCACCTCCTCTTAGCTATCGGTTATATTACGAAAACCTTGAAGTCTATTTACGAAAGTTAATGCTTCTGAGCTCTTTGCAGAGCCCAGCACGGAGTCTCATTTTGACTTCTATGCCATTAACCTTACGGTGAATAAGGAACTTTTTTTAGGTTTTAGTTTTTATTTATTTTACATAAATGGGATCCCACCATGAGCAATGTTCTAATAGTCAAAGTGTGGTGGTGTTTTGAAGCCATGTTTTCCGGGCACAGAACACAAGAGCAGGATCACCCCACAGACCCGGGGCCAGAGGCCCCCAGGAGAGCAGCTGAACCGCACTCACAGCGCAGATCTCCTGCTCCCGCCTCTGCCCACCCAGATGTCAGCTTTCGGTTTTGTCTGATTCCAGTTGATGTTAGACTACTTGATGATCCCTGTCCTACAGGACAACTTAAAAGTGTGTATCAAAGAGGCGGTCATCTAAAGAGGATCGGAGAAGGTAGGCGAGAGGTCATTGATTCCAGGCTGTTTGCTGCAGACAACCCACACGTGGCTAACTAAGAACAGAAGCAGACTGCCTTCTACTCAGCCATCAAAAGCAACAAACTGCCGATGCACAGTGAGTGAAAGACGACAGGCCCCGAAGAGCACAGACAGCACAATTCTGTTTACTTGAAAACCGAGCACAGGCACTGTTACCTTCGTAGGTAACAACAGAGAGCCCCTGGGCAGTGGAGGGCATCGTCAGGAAAGGGGCCCAAGGGAACTCCGCGAGGAGATGAAAGGTTCTAGGTCTCGACGGGAGTGGTGGTTACGCAGGGTTATACACTTGCTAAACACAACAAATTGAAGACGTAAAATGCATTTAGTTAATTGTATAAAAACTGTGTCTTGATATATTAAACTTTTAACTAAATGGGTTGTAGAACCCTGCAACTTTGCTCTCTGTAGAAAATCCCCACTGTTGCAGGTACTGGTGCCCCAGACTCATCTCTGAGTCTTCCCGCCCCTGCCGAACCCACTCCAAAGCTGACCCCATGCTACATCTTCCCTCCACCCAAGTCAATCCGTAACACATTTATTCTTTTTGGTTCCTGGTGATTATTACGGTCCTGCTCTGTAATCTTCTTAATGTTTTATTTTGTAACAGGTATTTACATAAAGTCAAAAATATATCTATGTAAAGAAAGGTAACTCTTCCTCACATATCTATCAGCCCTCGAGTCCTATTTTCCCCTCCTCCAGCTTCAAAGCAAAAACTGGTAATAAGTTCTCATTTCTCCAGGGATGATCTAAGCCTATGCAAATCTGTGTGTGCGCATCCGTACTTCTTCTCCTCCCAGGTAACAGCATATTAGATATAGCACTTCATACCTTGCCCTTTTCGCTTAACAATAAATCAATATGTATAAATCTGCCTCGCTCTTGTATGGGTATACCAGTCTTTATTTATCAGCCCTGTGTTGATATATATTCTTCTTCCTGCACATTCATTTTAATGAATCACTTATTCTTAAATCGGGAAAGTTTGATACTACTTTCCCATTTGTTTAAACCTTAGCAGCACTGCTCATTACTTCGCACAGCAAGGAGTTCAGACCCTTTAGAATACAGACGTCTTCCACAAACAAAGCCCCGCTCTGTTAGAACCGCCCCAAACCTAAGAGCGTAGCCCAGCTGTGTTCGGCAGAAATTTCTCCCATGGTGGAAACACTCTGTACCTGCAGTGACCAAGGCGACAGCCACGTGTGACTACTGAGCACTTAAATGTGGCTAGTTAAAATGAGGAACTGAATTCTTAATTTGATTCTAATTTATTTAAATATAAACAGCCACATGTGTCTAGTAGCCATTGTACAGTTCTATACCAATATTTTGTTTCAATTTCTCCTCCAATTTTTATTTCTGAAATATTTTTAAGTTGCCATGAGGCCAATATTTCTATGATTTGTCTTATTCTTCTCTCGCTGGCGGCCTAACCTCAAGGCAATGACCGACAGACGGTGAGAGAAAATGTTTTAAGCTTCTGGAGGCCCTCATTTTGGGTGGAAGTAAACTGAGACCAAAAGCACCGTATAACATGGTCAGGTTTTTCAGTGTGAACATACTTCTCTCCTAATTTCTTCTAGATCTACTCACTAGCCCAAAAGTACGTTGAGGACTAGTTTATGAAGCGGTTTATGTTGATTCAGACGCTTTTAGAGTATTGCAGTCCTCGAATTCCTGACTTCCTTCAGACAGCCTATCTACTTTCAGCTCTGTTTCACAGACTGGTCCCAGAATCTCCCCGCAACTGAAGAACCCAGGGATCAGAGAGAGCCTGCAGCCCGTCTCCCACAAGCTGCAGTCCAACAGACTTTAGTGCTCACTGCAGATTTACCTATTCTGCACCAGCCTTCAGAGGCTGAAGCAGAGTCGAGATTCACAGAACCAGCATTTAAATTCTGTTGGTCAGAGACACGCCCAGAGCCTGCACAACCTGAAATGCTGGCTAAAACTCTCACGGACTTCACACGCTATAAGGTCCAGAAAGCAAACACGTGATGATTTTAAAGTTAACACAGAAACACGATAATCGAAATGAGTAGGATGAAAGGTCTAGTTGAGGCTGAGAACATGAATATTTGAAAACTATGCTAAAAAAGAAACATTACTCCAAGAAAGTTTTTTTAAAGATATGCAAATGAGTATACTTCTGCTTTATCTGTAGCTTCTACTGAAAAGGTCTTCAAATTATCATAATCCTGGAAAGATACTGGTATGCTTTGTAAGTACAGGTTTTATCATTTACCATATATTAAGAATAGATGAATGGGGAGGGGTGTCTTTTCACTTAGGGAACACTGACGAAAAGTTAAAATATGTATCAAAGTTCTCTTACTTGTTAAATGTGATTTTGGCCACAGATATTTAAGCCTTCTTTATTTACCCAAACAGTTTCAATGGCATTTAGATGCTGGTAGAGGTAATTTTGCAAAGTTCACTGATCTGAAAATTATGTTTATGGCTGTCACATTAGGCTTTGAAACAGAAGTAGTCCTTCTAAAGCCATTGTCAATAAATTCTGGGGAATGTCTTCAATACAACATGAAAGAGCTCAAATTCTTTAATGTTCCATCATAAATTAAGACTAGGGATCAAAAGAATCAGAATCTCCTTCTTAAATTTGTAGTCCCTTAAGAAAACTCCTTAGGTATTATCAAATAATTTCATTAAAGTTGTTGATTTAAAAACACTCAAATCCTACAAGTATTTCATTAAAAAAGAAAGGATTATATTTAGTAGGCAAATTCATATGCTCTGACACCAGTATTTGGATTGAAAGTCATCACCCTTAGTTCTAATTCTTCCAACCCAAATCCCACTTAAATGGTACAGCCAAAAGATTTATGCCAAGAAAAAAATACCTATTTCATTTCAATTACAACACATCTGCTGATATTTCTATATGGATTAGACACTGATATCACTCCAGATGAGGGCCTCTCCATTCATGACTGATGCTTTACCTTACCTCTAATCAACGAAGTTTACAGATTACAAGTGGTTTTAAATAAAACTATTGACCAGGAAACGTATCACTATGGTTGCATTACTTAAACTCTGAAATATGCAGTGAAGTCATAAAGGGCAGCAAGTTATAGATGCTCCCCCTACTGGCCGCAGTTTTCAAATAGAATAACAATCTGATTACAGCAAGGTCAAACTTTTAACCAAAAAGATATATACTGTCACATGCCCACGTCTTTAGAGCACATAAACATTTGATAGCATTACTATAACAGACATTATAAATAGAAACAGAATATTACCAGACAATGAGCAATATTATTTCCATGGTCAGAACTCAATTTCAAAATCTCACATTAAAAAAATTTCAAAATTCATGCTAAAACCTGGCTGACAGACTTATCGATAAAGGTCAGGTTAAGGTTTCCTATTTACCTCTAAGGATTCCTTCAGGTCCACAGCAGAAACTCCATCTTCCTCTTCATCATCCGTCAACTGGTCCTGGGAACAGTAGTGAGTGCTATAAGCAGAATGTTCTTCTATTGCTTCTAGCCAGTCCTGAAATATCCAAAGATTTAAATTATGCAAAAGAGGTATATATGACAATGATATAGAAAGCAAAAAGTTTACATAGAGAAAAAAAATACCATGGTCTAAAAAAATGAAATAATGATACGCATCTCTTATCAATGACATGTCTAGATTAAAAAAAAATTTCCCAGTACTTTAAAAAGATATAATTTGTAAGTTTATATATTCACTGATATTAATATTCAAACACATTATAAAAACTAAGCAATGGGGTGCCCTGGCTGGGTTGCTCAGTTGATTGGAACATCGTCCCATACACCAAAAGGCTGCGGATTCGATTCCTAGTCAGGACACAAACCTAGGTTGCGGGTTCAATCCCCGGTCGGGGTGCATATGGAAGACAACCAATCGGTGTTTCTCCCTCACATCGATGTTTCTCTCTCTCCCTTCTGCTCTCTCTAAAATCAATAAACGTATCCTCAGGTGAAGATTAAAAGAATTAATTGATTTTTTAAAAAAACTAAGTAGTGGGCAGAGAATTTTTCATGTAAAGTTCTAGGTTATAAAAACTGTTGAATAAATTGTTGTAGAATAATGTATCCAGAAACAATTTTACTTACTTGCAATCAAATTATAAGCACAGGAAACTCAGATCATGTTAAGAGAGCCAACAACTGCCTTCATGACTTAACTTTTACTGTTTTTTTTTTTTTTAAATCTTTGACTTCACAAAAAAATTATTTGCCCTAAAACTACATGTCTTACTTATTCCTCATTTCTTACAGTATTTACTCAGGGTCATACATTACCACTTTATGAAATGCTGGGACAGCCATGATTTGAACTGTTTAGGGTTCTTACAAGGGCAAAGTTAACCACTTTGGAAGATAGATTCGTTCAATCCCTTACATAATTTGGAAGAAACAAGAGAGGTCTATGAATATTGCCTTGATCTAAAAGAATATGGACTCTCCTTTAAACAACTGCACTGTGAGTTTCTGTCACGTGAACCCTCATTTTCTAGCTCCCTGCTATTGCTCAATTTATCAAAACGCAGACTGAGTCCACACTGTTGTAAACCAGATCAGCTGGACTGGAGTCCAGGTTCTGTCATTTACAAGCTGTGTGACTTGGAGAACTTGGGAGATTGCAACAATTTTGTTGTTCTCAGTTTCCTCAGCTACAATTTAGGGGCAAACTAAGTAATCATTTAGTTAGGCTTTCTTCCAAAACCAGTAAGATCCCCTTACATTAATAAAATCAAGATAAAAAAAAATATATATATATATGAACAGAAAATATCTGCAGGTACATGTTGATAAAGAACTAATTCATAAGCCAAATTTCAAAAAGCTTCATATAATCACTCCTATTAAAAAGGTTCAATCAGCCCTGGCTGGTGTAGCTCAGTGGATTGAGCGGGGGCTGGGAACCAAAGGGTCGCTGGTTCGATTCTCAGTCAGGGCACATGCCTGGGTTGCGGGCCAGGTCCCCAATGCGGGCCACGTGAGAGGCAACCACACATTGATGTTTCTCTCCCTCTCTTTCTCTCTCCCTTCCCCGCTCTCTAAAAATAAATAAAATATTTAATAAAAACAAAAAATAAAAAGGTTCAATCAATAAGATTTTGGATGTTAATATTCAACTTACATTCTGTATGTTTCTAAATGTTCTTTAAGCTTTACAAAAGATATATGAATCCATAAAATTACCTCTCTTGACTGCTGAAGGCTATTCTTAGGAACCTTGAAGCCGTGAAGAGTGTCATCGAAACATTTAATAAAGAAGAGGCAGCTATCGGTGGATTTTACCTTGGATATAAAGAAGTCAGTAAGGCCACTGCACTCATGCACATAAATAGAACCTTAAATTATTTATATACAAATTTAAATTTATTAACATGATTTAATTATACCCAGTAGAGTAACATTTAAAATACCCCCTGCTCATTACTTCTTATAACAAGTTCTGTAATTGAGTATAAAAGAATGAGGAGTAGATAAGATTGATAAAGATGGGAAAAAGAAAAAGAAGAAATAATTATTTCTTTTTAAAATATAAATCTGGAAAGTGAGGGGATTTTAGGAATGGAAAGGATAGACTTCTGCTTCAAGATTCTACCAGAGGACTCCCTCACCTCTTTGCAGAAAACTATGAAGACCTAGACGTCAATCAAAATAGCGACTACTTGAAGGAACTGGGGAGTGAACAAAAGCTGACAGACTGATGGCGGGGGGAGAGTGCACACTTTCTTGGAAGAAAGGAAACAAGGAGCTTTACAAATAAGTTCCCACCCTCAAGTTTTTTGACCTGGGACTAAGTACAGTCCACATGGTGATATGACAGCAAGGGCACATGTGGGAAAACCCATGGCTCTTATGTTTGGGGGAATTAAAAATGGAAAGCTGGGGAGTCATGAATACTGTAGAGAGTCAGGGAATCCCCAAAAGAAAAAGACAGGAAGGGTCCCCAAACTATGTATTCATGTCTCTGATGCACAGAAAAAATTCAAAGCAGTCCTTTATACACAGCCTAGCTAAGTGCAGACTGGGGCTGCTGTCCAACAAACAGTTTACAATCCAAACCCAGCCAAGAAAATGACCTGCTGAAACAAAGGGTGTTAACACTTAACGGAGAAAAACAACAGAATCCAGAACTCCAGAACTTAACATTCATAGTATTAAAGATACAATCCGAAATTACCTGACCCATTAATAAGAACGTGGAACACATGCTCAAATGAAATCTAATTAAAAGGCAAAGATTGTCAGAATGCATACTAAGGACTCAAATATGTACTATTTACAGAAGACAAAATAAAAAGTGTTGGACAGGCTGAAAGGACGTAAGTAGAAAAAGTGACACTATGCCCACAGCAGGTGTAACAAGGCCTGAGTGGTTGGTCACATTAATATCAGGCAAAATAGAGCTCAAAACAAACTGTATCACAGGAAACAAAGAGAGGTTCCACATAACGGTAAATGGGCTCATTAACCATATGGAAGTACGTGGTCAATGACAGAGTAAGAAACAATTTCACAAGCATGGTTGGAGATTTTAACACCCCTCACTCAGGAGTCATAGAAAATCTGCACACTATTGCCCGTGACAACCAAATATTTATAGGACACTACAATCAACAATAGCAAAACACACATTATTTTCAAGTGTGTTTACTAGGACAGTCCACAAGTAGAGCCATCAGGCAAGTCTCAATTCACTTGACAAAATAGAAATCATACAGAATATGCTCAACAATCAAAATGAAGTTAAATTATAAATCAAAAAGATAACCAGGAAAACTCGTTTTTTGGAAATTAAACAACACACATCTAAATATTCATTAGTTGAAAGAAGATATCACAACAGACATAAGAAAATATTTTGAACTAAATGATAATAGAAATACAATCTACCAAAATTAGCAGGATGAAACTAAAAAGCAACAAAGGGGGCAGTACAGCTTTAAATGACCTAGACTAGAACTGCGGTGCACCGCTGATGGGAATGTAAAATGGTGCAGCTGCCATGGAAAACCGTGTGAGAGTTCTTCAAAAAATTTAAACAGAACTGCCATGGAATCCAGAAATTCCACTTCTAGGTATATATCCAGAAAATCTGAAAGCAAGATCTTGAGGAACAGATATTTGCACACCCATGTTTACTGCAGCGTTGTTCACAGCGGCCAAGAGGTGGAAGCAATCCAGATGTCCATTGATGAAGGAATGGATAAAGAAAATGTGGTATGCACACATGATGGGATTGTTATTCAGCAGTGAAAAAGAAATTTTGTCACATGCTACAACATAGATGAACCTTGAGGATATTGTGCTAAGTGAAATAAGCCCGTCATAAAAGAACAAATCCTGTGTGCTTCCACTTCTATAAGGCATCTAAATAGTCAAACTCACAGAGACAGAAAGTGGAAGGAATGGTGGTACCCAGGGTTGGAGGTATTGGAAACAGGGAGCTGTTTAATGGGTATAGTTTCCATCGTGCAACATAAAAAAGTTCTAGAGATGTGTTGCACAGCAAAGTGAACGTTGTTAAAGCTACTGAACTTCACACTTAACGGTTAAGATGGTAAATTTTATCTCATAAGCTTTTTAAAATATTTTTTTTAATTTATTTATTTTAGAGAGAGGAAGGGAGGGAGACAGAGAAGGAGAGAAACAGCAATGTATGGTTGCCTCTCACATGGCCCTCACTGGGGACCCGGCCCGCAACCCAGGCATGTGCCCCAACTGGGAATCGAACCGGGACCCTCTGGTTCCCAGCCCGCGCTCAATCCACTGAGCTATACCAGCCAGGGCTCATAAGCTTTTTTTACCATCATTAAAGTTTTTCTAAAAAGGAAAGAAATTCTGACACATGCTACAACATGGATGAATCTTGAGCACATCACGCTAAGTGAAACAAAGCAGTCGCAAAAGAACAAATACCGTATGATTCCACTTTTGAGGCACCTGGAGTGGTCAAACTCACAGAGACAGAAAGGGGAATGGTGGCTGCCACGGGCTGGGGGAGAGAGAGGGGGACTGTTGTTTAATGGGCACTGCATTTTATCCGGGAAGATGAAGAGAGTTCTGGAGATGGATGGTAGTGATGGCTACGAAATAATCTGAATGTACTTAATGCCACTGAGTCATACATTTAAAAATTAAGATGGTAAATTTTAGGTTATGTGTATTTTATACTTTATTTAACAAATAAAAACTTAAGAGTTGTAAACATCTATATTAGAAAAAAGATCTCAAATCAATGTCCTAAGCATCTACCTAAAGAAACTAGAAAGTGAACAGTCACTCAATGAATTCCCATTAGCTTCTACTGATATGGGTTGATATTCATAAATGTAGGGTTTAAGTAGACATTTATGTAAGAAACAAAAGTTATAAAACAAGGTAAAGCATAACACAGCAGAAGCTAATCAGTTCCAGAAAAGTTAAAGACCGACAAAATTTAAAGAGCAGGGAAAGCAACTTGTTTGTTTATGGCTGAAGAGAGACAAGAATAAGGTAAAGAACCCAACTGAGGAAAACCCCTGGTGTTGACTAGAACAATCCAGAGCAGGGACTCATGGGCAGGAACAGGAGAAAATGGCCAGGACTGCATCGAAAGAAGAAACAAAACGATGAGAGGGGTAAGACTGGAAAGCGGTTCCCTGGCCTTGGTCCAACGTGGGAGAAGGAAGGGGTGTGAGGAAACTGAAGGGACAGCGCGTGTCACTGGGCTGCAGAAGGCGACTGAGGCTGTGAGCGCCGCTGGACGGAGCGTTGCCCTGGGAACGACAGGCTCAGCCCTTAGAGTGCACGGCCGCTGCAGCGCAGCGACACCCCTGACGCCGGGCAGGGCAAACAGAGCCTGCGTCCACGCTCCCCGCTGCTCCCCGCTGCTCCCCCCTGCTCCCCCCGTGGACTAATCTCCGAAGACAAAAAGCTTGCTTTGTGTCTGGCTTGGTGAAAGTAAAACAGCCAGAAGTAAATATGGAATATCTAAGAATCCTGATTTTGACAAAGGCTTTACATTTTAACACCAGAAAATCTTCCATTGTCCTGATTTACCTACATGCAAATACAAATATATACACATGTGCACACATATGTATGTATGACTACACAAACACATGGTGGGGCAAAAGTAGGTTTACAGCTGTGAGTACATGGAAGGTTATTCTTTTATTATTATCAACTAATATATTATTTCCCATACGAACAACTGTAAACCTACTTTCGCCCCACCCTGAACAAACACATCTATTTCTTATAAATGTTTTTGAATCATCTCTCATCCCACAATACGTGAGGGTACACAAAAGTTGATTTGGTTTAAAATGAAGATTTTCCCCAATACTTGTTCTCAAGTACTTTCTACCCCCAAATTTAACAGGGCGTCTTATACAAACGGTTCAGGGCAACACTTGCTGAAGTGATTTCATGGTTTGAGCCAACGGTGCGTGTTGCCAGCCTACCGTGCATACTGCTTGAGTTAGGTGTTTGCACCCCTGGCGATAAATCTTACGGACTGCATCGGGCCTTCAAAACAAATATTAAATTATCAGGGTGAGAGGAAAAGAGATAAGTGAAAACTTTTAATCTTTCAAAATTAACATGCTGAAATTTAGTAAGTAAAACGATCACAATACTTACTGTTTCCTATACCACGAAAGGACTCCATGTTCTAACACCACCCAGAATAATCTCCAGCCAAAAAATCTGGAGCTCTAGGGGAACATGGCAAAGATTTTCTAAGCTGACACATCTAGATTCAAATACTCGACTGAAAAAAAGTAAGTTAGTTATGAGAGTCCTGAGTCTGCCAGCTAAACAGCACTACGGAACTTTAGAACGTGATCGAACACAAGCTCAGGCACTGAGCCGTCACGCGGCGGGCCGCCGCTGCAGGGTGACAGGAACGGCAGAAATGCCGCACAAAGGTCACGGTCTGGCAGTGCAGTGCAGGGATATTTACAAGAAACATATCAGGGGCTTCAAAGACAATTTCCTCAAATCCTGTTGAACTTCTAAAAAAAAGATTACCCTAAATTTATTTTATGCAATAAAAGGATGCATGTACTTAAACATACACAGGGAGTGTTTGCAAGTGCAGAAGAAATTACATGCTCTAACACAGTTAGTTACAGAAAATAACTGAACTCTAAGATGCAGAGAAATTTTTGGAACCAGAAAGACTTTGCATGTGTTCTCTGTGACATTTCAAATATTAAATCCTTCCTAAGTCTTGAAAAATAACACTGTAATTCTATGATTAAGTAAGAAAAATTCATCTTCCCCCACTCCGTTCCATGCACCATTGCTCACCTAGAAGTGTTAGGCCATGAACACACAGGACGGTGACCCTACAAACAGACACCCGCCGAGCCCAGCAGTGCAACGGTGGCCGCATGACAAAAACCCAAGAATGACTGAATCACATGTACTTCCGAAATAATTGTAAAAAACTTATCAAAAACAGAACACCTGAGAATTCTTCTCTCTAGCTTTATGGTTAAAAAGGCATCCCAACCTACCTTCCAGAGAGGGCCTTCGTATCGTTTCAGTGCTCTGTAGAGGACCTATTGCAAAACATATCTGCATTAAAAATGCATCTATATAGTTTAAGAATTCAAAAATTTTCCAAAAAAATATTGTGTAAATGTAATCCATTACTACATACCTTATTACCAACAAGAATGTGCTTCACTTCAGCACCCTGGGCAAGGTCAAGGGGTTTCTGATCTGCATAAAATATAAAGACAAAAGGCGGTCAAGAGCTTAAGGGCACTATAAATTGATGCTGCAATTGCAGCACATAATAGTATTCTTTCATTATTCCATCAACTCCATCTTTTTCTTCTCCCCCAAAATTACCTATCTGAAGCTGCCATCTCAGTTCTTAATGGCCTCCTTTTCATAGCTATTATTAAGCCCGCAAATCACATTAACCTCGGAACACTCTGTACAAGTTCTGTGATCACTCCAGCTCTCTTGCCTTAAGTCACTGTATTAGTTTTCCTATGGCTGCTATCACAAACTACCACAATCTTAGTGGCTTAAAACAGCACCTACTAACCCTCTTACAGTTCAGGAGGTCAGAAGTCCAAAATTATTTCACTGAGCTAAAATCAAGGGGTTGGCAAGGCTGCATGCCTTCTGGAGGCTCTAGCGGAGAATCTGTTTCCTTGCCTTTTCCAGCTTCTAAAGGCCACCTACTCACACCCCTTGACTCGTGGTCCCTCCTTCTGCAAAGTGCATCACTCCAGCCTTGGCTCCATCCTCGTGTTTTTCTCTCCTGATATTCTGATCCTCCTCCCTCCTCCCTATGAGAACCCATGTGACTACACTGGGGACACCTGGATAATCCTGAACTCTCTCCCTGTCTCAAGTTACTTACCATATTTTTTGGACTATAAGACACACTTTTTCCCTCCCCAAATTTGGGAGGGAAATGGGGGTGCATCTTATAGTACGAATGTAGCTTACCTGGCTCCTATTTTTGTTTTCCTATTTTCCTCCTCTAAAACCTAGGTGTATCCTAGGTCCGGTGCATCTTAAGTCCAAAAAACACGGTAACTAATGGCATGTGGGCGGGGCCATCATGCAGCCCGCCACAGCCACTGGAAAGCTCCTCACGGGGGAATAGGCAGCAGAGATAACTGACAAAGTAAGGGTGTGATGGTCCACAACTGAGGACCACAGGAAACCATGATAATGGAGAATGAAACCAGCAAGACATTATGGGTTCCTCACACGTGCAAGCACTCTATATCTGGCCAAACAACAACAAAAGAGAACAGAATTTGCCCAAGTTAATTACTGAGTTCTGAAGTGAGCAGGATACTATACGAAGAATACACACTGGAAAAAACCATCTCATAACCTGAGATAGCTTGTAATTGCTAGAGAAAGGCTACACGTAAAAACTCACAACAAAAACTAGCCCTTCCAAAATAGTATATCAGACTGAAACACTGTTCATGCACTAAGGTGATAGATATATGCTACAAATGACCTTTTTAAAAAAACCTGTGTTATTATTTTATCATTAAGGACCCCACTCCTCTGACGACCATGAAGCCCGGGCTGGGTTAACAGTGACGTTTTCTGGAGGTAACTACACCCCAGACTTTCTGGTTATAACCACGGCCTTCCTCTCTACATCAGCCTCAACCCCTGCCCTTCCATTCCTGGACGATGCCAAGGCCATCTATATAGGAGGCTTTTTCAGGGGAGAAGGCAACTCTGTCTTCCCAGAAGACAGCCGCCTCCTTTGCTTTATGAGGCAGAGAGCAGTCCTGAACCACAGCCAGGCTGGGATCTGCGCAGGCCTCAATGGACGAAAACCTTTTAATAAATACCAAGCACCTGGTATGTGTTGTGTAAAATTTTTGTATAAATATTTCTGAATAAGAGTCTATTATGCACCAATTAATATTTTAGGCACTGGGTATTTAGCAGTGAACATGACAGGAAAAAATGGGGGGATGGAAAAAGGGAAAAAAGGACAATAAACTGATAGAAAGGATATATAGCAGATAATAAACGATGCTATGCCAATTTTTTTTAAGTGAATGATAAGACAGAGAGTGACTGGGAAACCAATTTAGATTGGAGATTGAGAGAGTGGGGACTAATTGGGGAAGGCCTCTGAGGAAGGGATGTTTAAATTGGAAGGAAGATTCAAGCCTTGTGAAAATAAAGGGGAAAGACATGCCTGCAGAGGGAGCAGCTAATGCAAAGGCCCTGGGGTCGGAACTATTTAGTGGTCAAGAGATACAGTCAGAGAGGCAGACAGACCCACATCACGAGGGCTTTGTAGGTCAGACCTTTGTGAGCCAGTGTGAGGAGTCTGAGTTTCACTTTAGGTGGCAGGTAAAGCCACGGAGGGGTTTTAAGCAGAAGAGTGATATGGTCTGACTCACGTCTAAAACTCCGTCGAAGTGTTAAAAGAAAAAAACTTGTCAAGATAATTGGGGAAATTTGAACTGTCCCTATCTGATGATGCTTAGAAATTATAGTATTACTAATAGGATAATGCTATTACAGTTATGATTTTAAATATCTCTATCAAGATGTAAGTCACATACCACAAAATTCCCCCATTTAAAGTGTATAATTCGATGCTTTTTAGTATATTCATAGAGTTGTGCCACTATCATGTGGTCATGCTTTTTTAAGGGAGCCCTTATGTTTTATAAATATAAAATATGTATAGACAAAATAGCATATTTTATCTATGCATATCAATTGCTACAATAATTTTTTTAAAACTATCGCTGTGGCTGCTGTGCGGAAAGTGGCCTGTAAATGTGGCCAGAGAAAAGCAAGGATGAGAGTTCTGGAGCAGCAAGAGTCGAGGGGAGGGACCTGGGGGTCTGGCTGGAGAGGTGGGGGTTAAACGCAGACAGTGGTAAAGGGGGAGAAGTTCACGAGTGCAAGGCTGGTTTTAAAGGCAGAGTTGCAGAACTGCTGGCGGGGAAAACTGGGGCTGACCGTATATTCTTCAGTGGGGAAAAAACTTTTCGTAATGTTAACTGAGAAAGTGCTAGCACACAGGAAGATGTCTTATAAAAGGGCCTGCCAACACTGTTATTTTCATTCTGTCTACAGGGCATTTGAGAAATTATTCCTTCAGGCAGGGAGGAGGACAGTGTGATTTCTTTCATAGAATTCTGCCCTAACACCAAAAATAAATTCTGAACTCCTGCCAACTAGCTGAATTCCCAGTACAGAGCCCTCGTTTCTGCGTCCAATGTCGAAAGAGCCTGGCACACAGTGAGAAGTCAAGAAAGTGCCTCTGAACTGAATGAAAAGCCGCCCTACCTGGACGGGCACCGTGCCAGGCATTTCACAGCTGCACTATGTCTCCCATCAACCCCAATAAAATAAAGTGAAGCACAGGAATGATCCAACAGTTAGATTCTGCATGACAGATTTTTCCCTTAATGGGAAGACTAAGTAAAAATGTCAACACTCTCCAAATTAATTTACATAGACCGCAATTTTAATTAAATGCCAAAGCATTTTTACTAAGAACCCAGGAAAACTGTTTTAAATGCCATCTGGAAGAATAAACAGATAAAAATGTCCAAGAAAATCCTCAGAGAAGAGTGGTAAGGAGAAACCTTATCTGATATTAAAACATTACAAAAATAATCATAAAAGTACAATACTGGCAAAGGAAGAAACAGATGAGACAATGAATGAACAGAAAACATAAAAAGAAAGTCAATTCTTCAAGTGCATGAGGAAGGCATAGCAAAACAATAGAAAGGAAAAGACTGTGCAACAACGGGCAATACAAAGATAAGCGACTAGCAAATGTGCCGCGTCCCAACGCACACTCTCATATCGCTTTTCCTGCTCAAACGCTCTGACCGCAGCCACGGAGCTGGGCCTCTGGCGACTTTTCCAAGGCTGCCTCCCTCCCCCACCGGCCCTGCTTCAGGCACCCTGGCAGCTCTCCTCTTCTTCAAATGCGTCAAGTGCTGTCCTACCCCAGAGCTTTCACACTTGCTTACTCTTTGCTTTCAATGCTCTTCTGCCAGATGCCCCTGGGCTCACCGCCTTGGGCCTATTTTCTTTTTCTGCACCTTACTGCCTGGCATTACCTGTGTTTTGTCTATGTGATTAAAGATAAACTAGAAATATTTACCAAACCTCCACCTAGGTGTAGAAGGGTTAGAAGAAATAAAAAAGAGGGTCAACAAATTTGATTAAAAATTTAAAACACCCTTGTCTTTAAAAAAAAAGACTAAGAAAATTTAGTCATAGGAAAACAAAAAAATAATTGTTGCCCTTATCACTAGAGTTTTGGGGCAAAGATTACATTATATCCGTGTGAAATACCACTATCCAGAAGGCGGGCCATAAAGACTATGTTTCCAGGGACCATATGGAAAAACTGTTGATGCTTGATAAAAAGCAGGATTTTAATAAGTCAACTCTTTTTATAAGCCATAGACTAAAGTGAGTGTAGATCCTTTCTAAGGTGTTTGCCGGACCACACCCTTCCACCATTCTCTGAGCACTGACCTTTCCACGCCCCACCCCCCACCCCAGGAAAGACCCGAGCAGCCACGAGTGTGCCATGTGGCCCTGCCCCCGTCATCCCACCTGACTGCACCAGGGGCAGACACCTGACACAGATGGATGCCATCAGATTCTCTCCCACTGAAATTTAAAACAGAGGTTAGGAGATCCTGGTCTACGGAGTTACAGGGCAGCCACATCCCATCATGCACACTGAAAATCACACACAGCTGCCCTGCTGAAAGACCAAAGAATGACAGACCACGTCAGAACGAGAGCTACACACACAGTGAGGTGGCACCTTCCTGGTTCCGAACAGCTTCCTGGTTCCTCATTCCATCCCTTCTGATGCCTAACAGCATTTCCTATGTTGGAATACCATGAGATACCTCTGTATTCTTGTATTGACAACATATGACCTTTCTTTTGCTTATACTCTTGAGTTGGTATCTATTATTTCAAACTTTTAAACAAAATCTAACAAAGAACAGATGGATGGTTGCCAGAGGCAGGGAGTGGGGAGGGACAGGCAAAATGGGTGAACCGGGTCCAAACAATATTCCCGTTATATAATAAATAAGTCCTGGTGAGGTAATGTACAGCATGGGAAGTACAGTACTAATGCTGTAATGTGTATGTGAAAGTTGCTAAGACAGTAAATCTTAAGTTCTCATCACAAGAAAAAAATGTAACTATGAGTGGTGACAGATTAACCAGACTTATCGTGGTCATCATTTTGCAGTACATACAATATCAAATCATCAGGTTGTACAACTGAAACTAATCTAATGTTATGTCAATTATACCACAATCTAAAAAAGAAGTGAGAAATTAATAACAGATGCTCTGGAAAGAATCCATTTTTTAAAAAATCTACTCTACTAGATTTTAAAAAATTAACTAACAACTGAAAACTAAATCTTTGGATGTTTAGGTCATAGGAGAATCTGGCAAAGGATATAGACTTCCAGGAAGTCCAGGAAGCTCAGAGAGTCCCAAAGAAGTTGGACCCAAGGAAGCACACACCAAGGCACGTCATAATTACATTACCTAAGATTAAAGATAAGGAGAAAATCTTAAAAGCAGCAAAAGAAAAGGAGACCGTTACCTACAAAGGAGTTCCCATAAGACTGTCAGCTGACTTCTCAAAGGAGAACTTGCAGGCAAGAAGGGGTTGGAGAGAAGTATTCAAATTCATGAAAGGACAGGACCTACATCCAAGATTACTCTATCCAGCAAAACTTTCATTTAGAATGGAAGGGCAGATAAAGTGCTTCCCAGACAAGGTCAAGTTCAAGGATTTCACCATCTCCAAGCCCTTATTATATGAAATGTTAAAGGGACTTATCTAAGAAAAAGAAGATCAAAATTAGGAACAGTAAAATGGTAACAAAATCATAACTATCAACAACTGAACCTAAAAAAATAAAACAGAACAAAACATAAACCTAAGCAAAGAACAGGAACAGAATCACAGAAATGGAGATCACATGGAGGGTTATCAGTGGGGAGGAGGGGGGGAGAATAGGGGGAACGGGACAGGGAATAAGAAGCATAAATGATAGGTACAAATAGACAGGGGGCAGTTAAGAACAGTATAGGAAATGGAGAAGCTAAAGAACGTACATGCGTGACCCATGGACATGAACTAAGGGTGGGGAGAAGGCTGGTGGGAGGGGGTTGCAGGGTGGAGGGGAATACAGGGGAGAAAAAAATGGGACAACTGTAATAGCATAATCAATAAAATATACTTAAAAAAATGAAATAGGTATGAAAATAGATGAGAAGAATATACAATATGCCCAAGTAACAAAGGTTGCATTTTAATAAATTGTTTCTCTATTTTTAAAACTTTCTATAACACTGACAGCACTCCTATGATTTAATATATATTTTTCTTTCTTTCTTTTCTTTTTTTTTTTTGCCCTGACTGGTGTGGCTCAGTGGGTTGGGCATCCTCCTACAAACCAAAAGGTCACTGGTTCAATTCCCAGTGAGGGCACATGCCTGGGTGGTGGGCGTACAAGAAGCAACCAACTGATCGATGTTTCTCTCACACATTCATGCTTCTCTCCCTCTCTGGCTCCCTCCCTTCCCTCTAAAAAATGAATGAATAAAATCTTTTAAAAAATAAAATAAAATATATATACACACACTTTTTCTGAAGGTGCTACCTTGACTTTTATCAAGAACTCTTTAATGGGAATGTACAACTTCAGTTACTAATGTAAACTACAGATTTAAAAGTATATTTGAAGCCCTGGCTGGTGTAGCTCAGTGGATTGAGTGCGGGCTGGGAACCAAGCGGTCCCAGTTCGATTCCCAGTCAGGGCACATGCCTGGGTTGCGGGCCAGGTCCCCGTGAGGGCCATGTGAGAGGCAACCATACATTGCTGTTTCTCTCCCTCTTTCTCCCTCCCTTCCCCTCTCTCTAAAAATAAATAAAAATAAAATCTTAAAAAAAAAAGAGAGAATAATGTTCAATTAAAAAAAAAAGTATATTTGAGCACCAAAGTCAAGTCTTTTTATGTTTACAGGGACCTTGCCACTATCCTGATCCACACCAGTATCATCTCTTGCCCCAATTATTCCAATGGCCTCTGAGCAGCCACCCCTTGTTCCTCCTTGCCCTCCTCGAATCTATGCTCCTCACAACAACCAGAGTGATCATTTCTGTAACACAAGCCACATGATATCACTGCTGTGTTCTAACCCTCCCAGATCTTCCCATCTCACACAGAGTCAAGGCCAAAATCCTTATAACAACCGACAACGCTTTTCATGATCCAAGCTCCCACCACTTCTCCAGCCACTGTCCTCCTCTCTCACTCTGCTCTGGACGTACTGGCCTCCTTGCTTCTCCCGACACCCACACACTCTCACCTGTCTCCCTGGCCCGGAACCACGCTCGTCTCCCACATGTGGGCAGGCGTGCTCCCTCACTTCAAGTTTTAAATACCATCCTAGCAGAGAGCTTTTCCTGTCACCCTTTACAAAGCAGCAACCCTCTATACACCCAACCCACTCCTGATCCCTTTCCCGGCCCCATTTCCCCCTCACAGCACGTATCATATCCAACATATTAAATACGTGCTTTTCATTGGTCTTTTCCTATTAGGATATAAGCTCCATGAAAGCAGGGACTTGCCTGTTTTTTGGTTTTTTTTTCTTCACTGCTCTAGAGCTAGATCCTCTGTGGTACACAAGCACTCAATAAATACTTGTTGAATAAATGAATGTTTTACTTACTATGGGTTCACAATTAGTCTTTTTATCCAGCAGGGCAGGCCCCCACTGTTTCTCTTTCCCTTTAAAATTCTCTGCCCTGGGCTTCTCCATATAAGTATAAAATCAACATGTCAAGTTCTGTGAAAACCCTTTGAAGATTCTGGCTGGAATGGCTTTGAATTTATAAATTAATTTGGGGAGAACTATTAGCCTTTCAATGCTGTTTTTATCCCACCAACAACATGGTAGGTCTCTCCATTTTTCAGCTTTTCTTTTTTGTCCTTCAGTAGCACCTGTGATTGCCTCCA
Organism: Micronycteris hirsuta; assembly: GCA_004026765.1. NCBI lineage: Eukaryota > Metazoa > Chordata > Mammalia > Chiroptera > Phyllostomidae > Micronycteris > Micronycteris hirsuta. Next base: position 95,256 of record PVJI01001599.1, on the reverse strand, counting down.
CTAAAAATGAAGCATCTTTGCCCTGCCTGGTGTGGCTCAGTGGATTGAGTGCTAGCCTGTGAACCAGAGGGTCTGGGGTTGATTTCCAGTCAGGGCACATGCCTCGGTTGTGAGTCATGTCCCCAGTAGGGGGCGCCTGAGAGGCAATCATACATTGATGTTTCTGTCCCTCTTTTTCTCCCTTTTCCCCTGTCTAAAAATAAATGAAATCTTTAAAAAAAATGAAGCATCTTTTATTAAATGTTTAATTTAATGAAACATAATTAAATTAAATTTCATTTAATTTAATCAAATGAGGCTCCAAGACACCTTTTGGAGCTTCTCCTCTTATAACCCAATTCATACATGACAAACTGTCATGTAGGTACAGGTGATACTCTTTATTGGTAGATTCCACACTTGCAAATTCACCTATTGCTAAAATTTTTTGTAATCCCAAAATTAATACTCCTGGCAATTTCTCAGTCATTCACAGGCATGTCCAGAGTAGTAAAAAATTTGAATCTTCTGATGCACGTGTTCCCAGCTGAGGCAAAAAAGGTGATCCCTGTCTTCTTATTTCAGTTCTCATACTGTAAACAAGAGTGCTCATCAGGGGCCACCTAGTGCCACATCTTTCATATGGCTTTTTGTCAGTGATTTTGCTGTTGAAACTAGCTGGCAAGCGTGGTACTGAAGTATTGTCCAGTGTTCCTAAGCACAAGAAGGCTGTGACATGCCTTATGGAAAACATGTATGTATTAGATAAACTCTGTTCAAGTATGCACTATAGTGCTGTGAGCAGTGAGCTCAGTGGTAGTGAATCAATAATATGGACAAAATAAGGAGCTTTTAAAAAGAAACACACATAAAACAAGGTTATGTATTATTCAGCAGACAAAAATATTGTGACCAGTGGCTTGCAGGAACCTAACTCTATACTGCCGTAGGCACAATGGCTCGGTATTCACTTATTCAGGGTTCAGACAGAACGTAACTAGTGCAAATGAAGAGGCTCAACTGTACTTATCCTTCCCTCGAGAGGGGAAATCTATCTTAGTCTTCATTAGTGCTTCCTATGAGGTAGGCATTATCAAACATTTAAGTCTTAACTGGGAAGTAAATTAGTAAGGCTACTTTTTCCTCTGTGTGAATGCCTTGACTTCAAAATGAAGTAAGAACCACGCAGTTTAACAAAGGCTGCATACTACAACAAAACACTTAATTTTATACGGTAGTGACTTCTTTTTACAACTTCAAAATGACCAACAATGGCTTTCACCAACATGCTTACCATTTTTGTTCTTCAGATTGGGGTCTGCTCCACTTTTTAGAAGCTTTAAGGCACACTGCTTATGAGCCCGGTAGGCTGCGCAATGCAAGGGTGTGTTTCCTAATTGATCCGAACAGTTAACATCAGGAGGATTGGGTCTGTTGAGCTAACAATTAAAGAAATGTAATGCAGAGTTACACATCAAAGACAGACTTTCTCCCATAAAACACATGCAGGTATAACAACATTCAGGCGAACCCCCAAATCACAGAGCCTGACACAGAGCAGGCTCCTTGCCATTGGGACTGTCAGCGGCTTCTTGCTCACTAAACCAGCCAATGCATGTCATTGCCCATGCCTGTCCTCAACATGCCATGAAATCTCAGGTCCCACACTCCCCCGGCAACAGACACCACGCACTACAGCAGTGCCAACCCACCCACATTAAGATGCCACTGAGATTGTTTGTTTCTGCCAGTCTTGCAGTTTGCACAGTGACAGCAAAATTATGAATCGGTCGACCAGAGGGTCACTGAGAAGAGTCAAAACCATAAATGTTAGATGTGTAAATGTTGAAGTTCAATTGAATTTTTTGTTCCCAGCTCACTTCTTTATATAGTCTCCATTTCACAAAGTTAAAAAATGTTTTAGGTCCTATGTTTGGAAACCAAAGAGGCCTTTCAAATGAGCTGAAATAACTTGAAAGCAAATGTCAATCCTTCAGCCTTGAATTTGGAGCCAATTTAGAGTTTCATGTTTAATGAGACTATGCAGGAAATGGAAACTGGGAAGTAGGTCTCTTAAGAAGAAAGAAAATGGGTAAAGCTTTCAGTCTGTTCTAATATGATATAAACATTCCAAAATAGTGTCCCTTCATTGTGTGTTATTTTCTAGAAGTAGAGCATACCTTCCGGAAATTGCACATCCAAAGTACAAAACCTTATGCCTTTATAGGATCCTATACATTAGGCTTCACTTTTAAATTGTCCTTACATTAAGTACTTGCCTTGAAGAATCAGATTCTTACTCATCACATTTTCAGTAGGGGGTGTAGATGCATATCAGAAACTCAGAGAAAAACATCAACATTTAAAATGCAGCCTGAGTAAACTAGTACTGTGCTAAGTGTTTTTAGATATTGAAAGACTTTTGTCCTATTCTTATGATCTTGAGTATTTTGGTCCCAACAATTGTACTTAATTACAAAGTTAACAATAAGTAAAAATTTTCCTGAAGGGTAAAGAAAAGAAATAATGCCTTTTTTTTTTTTACCAGAGCTATGAGTTCTGCTGTTTTGCCTTCTCTTGCTGCTGCTAAAAGTAATTCCTCAAGTTTTCTTTGTTGAGTCCTCTCTACAGCTGCAAGAGGAAAAAATATATGTTACTCTACTTCTAGTCAGGCTGCTATTAGCAAATTCATTACAAAGATGTATGAAGAACAAAGTGACCACGGTGGGAAAGGTAACCTTATTTTGAACTGCAATTCAAACGCAGTCAGACTTTACTGCTGTGCTCACTGACTTCCATTTCAAATTCAGATTTCACCTTCTTTCAGGTTCAAATGAATCTGTTTTCAATTCAGAGGTCTTTAAGTGTATTACTCACTACAATACCTACCACAATTAATTATGAATGATTTTTCTATGCTGAAATACTATTACATATCTGCGTTGGAAAGATAGATAAGGGGGGAGAGGGGTTCGTACCTCATAAAATCTTAGAATGTTAAAAGCATTGGGTTGGCAAAAGAGTCATATGATTTTTTTCCATAAAATAAAAGACATTTTTCATTTTCACCAGTAACTTTATTGATTTGGATATTTTGAGTATGTCAGCTATCTCCCTCACATACCTTTTTTTTTTAGTAATTCAATTGCATTTTTACCTTTTTTGAAATAATAAAGCACGATATGTCAAAAATGGTATGACAGCTGTCACAATACAATCTAACAAAATTGTTTTGAATGAAGTTAAAGAAAAGTAAGTGCTACTAGAGTCATCTTATGGGAAAAAAAACAAAAGAACTTTTTGGCCAACTCAATAATAATAAGAAATAGCACTAGTAGGAAAATGTACAAACTACATAAATGCATTTAGATTTAGCCTTCCACATCAGGATAACAAATACTATAGCACTTATTGAGGCACCAAGAGTTTAAGGAACTTAACCAAAGTCACACAGCCAAGAAGTAGAAGAGCTAGGATTTGAACTTGGGCAGGCTGGTTCCAGAGTCTGTGTTCTTGTCAGTATCCAAATCATTCTTGCATGGAATGAGAGCAATTGGCAATCTGATTTAAGAGACTGTAATATGTAATAAGGTGTCACTTATTAAGAGACTGTAATATGTAATAAGGTGTCACTTCTGCTCGATTTGAATTGCTTTGGCTTACAGAAAAGAAGCAATTTCCTAGAGAGGCTTAGTAATCCCACTTAAAATGTGTACAATGTCATCCTGCTCAGTGGCTCAGTGGGTTGGGCATCATCCTGCAAACTGGTGGCATTCCAGGTCATGGCACACGCCTGGTTTGTGGGCCAGGTCCCTGGCTGGGGGCATGCAAGAGGCAACCAATTGATGTTTCTCTCGTACATTGATATTTCTCTCCCTCCCTTCCCTTCCCTTTAAAAATAAACAAAATCTTTAAAAATAAATAAAATGTGCATAATGTCCTGTGCAAACGCTGAAAGGAGCAACTAGAAAAGGTTTCTCAGGTCTTCCTGAGAAGTAATGAATATTTGTGAAGAGTTAGTAACCACTATGTGCTGTTACGTGAGAAGCTATGCATGCTGTAGCATTTCCACCACAGGGAACACATCTCCTGAGTACAGAAGTAGCTGGAACTAGTTTAGCTTTGACTTAAGAAATTACTAACATTGCTACATGCCATCATCTTCTATTCTCAGAAGGCTCCACCTTCTTTTGCTGGGATTCGAGCTCTTCAATCTTTCCTCTCGCTGGTTCTGTGGCTCCTGGACTGTGAGCTCTCTGAGAACAGTCAGGTCCCTGTCCCTCCTGTACATGCCTCCACCACTGGTATTTCCCTGACCATCACTTATCCCCTCAGTCCCTCTTGAGGTCAGGTACCTGTTCTCACTCTTCTGTGGATTCGAGGCATTTATGACAGCACCTGGCACGATGCATATTTGGCCAGTGCATATTTACTGAATAATCAAACAGTGCTTTAAAATGTCGGTTCAGAGTTTAGGGAAGGGAGATAAAAAGCACCCTACTGTTTCCTTCTAGATTGTCTAAGCTCATAAGTGAAGAAAAATAGAGATGTGGAGCTGAAAATCCTACATATGGTTCTGTCCTGTGTTCATTCAGGACTGCAGCAAGACTGCTGACTGAGCCAGTAGAAAACAAGTATTCCACTTCGGGGAGGTGAGGCTTCCGGAGTGCTGGGCTATTGCTTGTGGAACACACCCATTTTACATGGGTGTGTCCCATTTGTGAAAACAGGGATCTGTACATTAAAGAGGTATACTTTTACTTACACATTTTATACCTGAATGTTTTTTAAAGCAAATACTCCATCCAAAAATCATTTGCTCTATAAATTTTAAATTTAAACTATAAACTTTTTATCTTTCTTTTCAACTAGAATACAGAGTGAGTAGGGATAACAGAAGTCACGGTCTAACTCCATCCTGACAAGACTCTCCCTCTCTCTCTCTATGTATGTATATATGCACAGGGTAGGTTAGATGGTAGTGCACTTGAAATGCAGGTGAGAACCGAACAAATGTTCTTTACTGACAAGAGTAAATCACCATTAGCTATCTCTATTGCAATAACTGATTCATGCAAGAATTATCAATAAATGCTAAAACCAGTCATTAAGAGTTCATTGGTACACAGGATATGCACATGGTCTCAATTCTTCTCCCCACAGATTAAAAAAGATCATAAAAGACAAAATCTAAGGAATAATCCAGATAAAATGAGACTAGAGTGATGTGAAAATTAAAATGCAATGTGAGATTCTGGACTGGATCCTGGATTGACAAGGAAAAAACTCTGCAAAGGACATTATTTGGACAACTGGAAAAATCTGAATATAAACTGTATATTATATAATAGCATTGTATTAATGTTAAATTCCCTGAAATTGATCATTATATTGTAATTATGGAAGAAAACATCATTTTCTTAAGAGATAAATACTGACATTTAGGGCTAAAGTATCACTAGAGTATCACTATGTCTACAAATTACTCCCATTTCAGCAAAAGAAATTAAAAGTAAATAAACAACATCAAATAACATATAAAAGGATAAGCCAGATGTGGCAAAATGTTAATAATTGGAATCTAAGTGAAGGATGTATGGGTGTTCACTGTATTCTTAAATTTCCCATAGGTTGGAAATTTCTCAAAATCAAAAGAAAGCCAAGTAATATATAGAAGGCACTCCTCTCTGGTGCCTGACGAATGGTAATCTACCCCTCCCAAATACCATTTCTGCCGTGTCTACTGTGTACCTTTTTAACCCAAATTTTTTAGGGAAAAAATTAGGATACGCATTATACATGGGTAGTACTAATTCCATATCTATCTCTTTTTAATTCTTTTGTTTATGCTTATGTGTTAGAAGTGTAACTCTAGAAAGCAATGATGATATCCATATGCAAAATTATACCTTGTAATACGATAATCAGTTTTGTTAAACCTTTTTAATTGAATTAAAAAATTAAAACAAAAGATTCTCTTCCCTGAAAGTTTGGGCCAAAAACATGGGTCTGCATTATATATGGCGAAACATGCATCTCCAACCGTGAAAACCCATGAAGCCTTTCAAGGCAAGGCAAGCCACTGTTACAGCACACTGGGACCGAAGGCCACCTCCCCAGCAGTCCATCGCCTGGGACATCACCGGCCCTGGTCTGCCACAAAGAAGACTACCCTCCTCCAAACAGCTCTTCGGATACTCGAGTATGACTGTGTTGTGTCTACCGAGGTCTATCTTTCTGGGGTGAAATATTTCCTGTCTCTATGTGCACTGCTCTATGACGTGTTTCTGGTCTGCCGGTGGCCCGGGTGGGCCGCAGATGTACTCCTGCAGTCTGACCCATGTAACGTGCGGCCCACAACTGATACTGTACCTGGCTAAGGCGATCTCATCAGCAGGACCACTGGATTAAGTTCTACTTCTATTGTCCAGACTAGAACCGTATTTGCTAATAAATCAAAGTGCCCATTAAGTCAATTAAGCCCTGGAGAGGTCTCAGAACATGTTGCACAACTGGCCACATTAAATGTCCACCTGTCAGGCTAAACTAACATTCCAGACTGTCAGAAGAACCTCAGTCTGGTTCTCAGCTTGTTACGATTAAAGGACAGAACAGGATCAAAGGCATTACCTCATCCTCCCAACTAGATCACAATTTATTAAAGGGCAGGGTTCACATCTAGCATGTTTCCTCTCCCCAAAATCACATAATACAGAGTCTTGTAGAAGCTGTTATGAGTCGATTTGTCCACTGAAAATGAGATGTGGTAAACACAAGAGCATGTTGAGACACTGATCTAAAGATGCCTGACAAGCAGACGTTTGTAACTAGAAAACAAGCGAGATTTCAGGTCTCAAGGCCAACCAGAAAGTAATACAAAGCAAGATTTTGGTTTCTAATACTGATAACTAAGAAATCAGTGCCCTTAAAGATACAATATTTTCTTGCCCTTCTCTGATTGCCAAGGAAAGAAACACAGGATGTGGGTGAAATTGCAACTTTAATTCAGTATCTTTATTCAGAGAGTAGTAATTAAGAACTGTTCTCTTTTCTGCCATAGAAATACTGTCAAAAAGTAATTACAGCAAAGCCCTGGCCATTCAGATGATAATCTGAATGCAGGAAGGCTTCCCAATGTAAGCATCAAAATATCTTCTCTTGAATTATTAGAGAAATTCCTCTTAGTTACTGCAGACTCATGTCTTTTAGTCTTTGAAATTCATAACAACGAAGCTGACCCACCAAGAAGTTACCCGTACCTGGCTAACGGAAGCGGTCACAGCTGCCTTCCCCACATTAAATGACTCCACACAGCTGTGCCTCTTCCCAGCGTCTCTGTCCTGAGCTTTCGTGCCCCTCCACCACCATTATCCTGCAGCCTGTCAGCTGTGTTCCCTGTCTCTAATTTTCTATTTTTAATTCTGTCGGAGATTTGATATACAAGCTTTTAAAACTTGCCGTGATGTCATATCAAGTTAAGAGTTTGAAAGCTTTGAGGAAACTTTCATGTAGGTAACTTTGTGGCTAAGCAATGACTCCTACATTCCATTATATTTAGCACGTAAGCTCAGAGCCATCTGCTTCGGCAGGTTAGAAGCATTTCTGCTTATATTCTGAGCCTTGACTGTAACGAAAGTAAATGCTGTTTATGTTAAGATCCACAATATTTACCTTCCAGCATGTTTCTAATTTCTTTGTCATGCGTGACTTCTTTTGCTCTCTGTCCACTCCCATTGACAACAGTAGGATCAGCGTTGTATTCTAAAAGAAGCATTACCAGCTCCTAAAAAAGAGAAATTATTTTTAGCTATTATTAAACCAAGGCTTTATTGTATTATAGCTCTTTGACAAATTACTAATCACTACTGAGTTTCTACAATAGCAGAAGTACTATGTAGGAATTTTTATAACATACCAGTTTTCTCTATAGTAAGTGAATAGTAAGTAACTACAATAAATTGAATACTATAATTCTACTAATTGTAATAATAGCTGATGATTGCCTAAACAATTGCCAATCCACAATTAACCAAGATGTCAAAATTCTACAATTGATTTTAAGTAAATTATCTGTTTTATAACCAAATTGATTCATATGATCAAACTAATGTATGTTAATAAAGATAGCATTTAAATCATAGCAGAATATACATCCATTTAATGTTATTCTTCCAAAGCCTGTTGAAAAAAAATAATTTCCCCAACAGACCTAGATTTTTTTAAATTAATTTTAATGTTCATAAAAAATAGAACATTGTTTTCTAAAGTGTTATAGACTGACAGGATATACCACTATTTAAACAGTATCTTATGATAAAGCCAATGATCTCCTAAAGTCAATATTAAATGATGGGGAAAAGCGACATAACTAATATTTACTCTAAGTGGTTAACTGTCCTTCTAAAAATTTCAAACATATTGGTAATACCATAGAGCAGACCAGTATCGCTGGTCCCGTCCAGCCACAGAACTTAACAAGCCAGCAGAAGCGGAGCAGAATGCAGGCAATCTGCAGGAAACGGCGAGAGACCTGATGCTCCGTTTCACCGGGACGAGCGCCACCTGGGGACGGGCGGTGGTAACACGTGCTCTTTCGCCCTACACTAAGGCAGGGTGACAGACAGTGCTATTCCAGCTTCTAGGATGACAGTGCCATGACATATATGAAGTGATATCACATGCCATTACACCTTATATTTTCCCATGAGTTTCATTTTTCCTTTGGCTCATAAAATTTCCTGTATTCTTTTAAAAAATTGTAGTAAAAATGCTTAAATACAATCTAAAACACACAGGCAGAGTGAAGAAAACAAAGTACTCATTGTTCTTGTCATTAAATGATCACTGTAATCATTTTGGTGTATAGTCTTCTAATCGTTTTTCCTATGCTTGAGTTTGAGGTGTTTTTAAACAAGTTCAGTTATATGACATAGTTGCCGATGCCACGCTCCTTCCCATAATATAGCATGTTTTCCAGGGTGATAGATGAAGTCTATACACAGACTTCTCATGGCTCAATATTATTCTACAAAATGTATCACCACATTTTAGGAATAAAGAAATGGTTAAAAAGTCTAATATTTTAATAAAGTGTATTCTTATAAAATATCTTAGCATTTTCTACCATTCTAAAGATAACATTTTGGGAGAAATGTTTTCATACTTTATGTAAAGAGTTCATATTAGTAAAGAAAGTAGAACCCACGGAATGATAGAAAGTACTTACAAATCATATACCCGATTAAGAAAAGTGTATCCAGAATATATAAAAAAACTTTTACAATTTGACAATGAAAAGACAAATTTTCCAATTTAAAAATGGGAAAGATAAAGATGAACTAATCAGAAAAGAAAATTAAGAAAAATAACTCCATTTATGACAGCACCAAAAAGAATAAAATGCTTAGGAATATACCTAACCATGGAAGCAAAAGATTAGTACACTAAAATTACAAACATAGCTAAAAAAATTTAATGAACTCATAAATAAATGGGAAGATGTCTAGTGTTCACAGACGGGAAGACTTAATATTAAGATGTGAACAATCCCTACCAAATACCAATGCCTTTCTTTTCCCCTGAGAAGTAGATAATCTTATCCTAAAAATCATATGTAATCTCAAGGGACCTGGAATAACCAAAACAGTATTGAAAAAGAGGAACAAAGCTGGAGAGCTCAACTTCCTGATTTCAAAATTTACCTCAATGCTACAGTAATCAAAACAGTGTGATACTGGCATAAAACAGACCAGCAGACCAGCAGAATAAAACAGAGAGGTCAGAAACACACACACACATAAATGAGCAAATGATTTTTGACAAGGTTGCCAAGATCATTCAAAAAAGAAAGGACAGTCTTTTCAACAAGTGTTGCTAGGAAAACTGGATATTCAAATGAAAAAAGTTAAGCTAAACCCATACCTTATACCATATAAAAAAAGAAAAACCCTAAAATGGATAAAAGACTTAAATGTTAAGACCTGAAATAATAAAAACATTACAAGAAAACATAAGAAAAAAGCTTCATGACATTAGATTTGGCAGTGATTTCTTAAAATACCAAAAGCATAGGCAAAAAAAATAAAAAGAATAAACTGGACTACATCAAAATTAAAAACTTTGTACATTAAAGGGCACTCTGAAGAGAATGAAAACGCAATCCAGAGAAAGGAGGAAATACTTGCAAAATATTTGTCTGATAAGGAGTTAATATCCAAATCATACAAAAAGTCACACAACTAAATAGCAGGAAACAAACAATCCAATTTTTAAAATGGGCAAAGGGCCTAATAGACATTTTTTTCACAGAAGATATTCAAACAGCCAACAGGTATATGAAAAGGTACTCAACATGACTAATCATTAGGGAGATGCAAATCAAAACCACAATGAGATATCTATCACCTCAGGTCTATCAGACTATCACCAAAAAACTAAACAAACAAAAAAAGAAACCAAAAAAAAAAAAAGTAATAAATGCTGATAGGAATGTGGAGAAAAGAGAAGCCTTGTGCATTGTGGGTGGGATTGCAAACAGGCATAGTTCTATGCAAAACAGTATGGAGTTTCCGCAAAAAATTAAAGACATGGCACAACCACTGCACGATCCAGCAATTCCGTTTATATATCTGCCACAAAGACACTAAAAGATTTCCACTCCCCCATGTTCACTGCAGCATCACTCCCAACAGCCAAGGCATGGGAACGACTTCAGTGTCTATCGACGGGCAAACAGATAAAGGAAATGGGACACACACACATGCATGCACACACACACACTGGTGACTACTACTCAGCCATAAAAAATATAAGGAAATCCTGCCATTTGCAACAACATGGATAGACCTCAAGGGCCTTATGCCAAGTGAACTAAGACAGACAGGAGGAAATACTCTATGATCTCACTTATATGTGGAATCCAAAACAAACAAACAAACAGAAACCAGAAAAACCAAAACTCAGAATAAGAGACCAGATCTGTGGTTACCAGAGGCTGGGAGAATTAGATTCATCTGGTCAAAAGGTACAAACTTCTAGTTATAAATCAGTACTAGGGATGTAACATACAACATGATGACTATAATCAATACTACTGTAAGGTAAATTTGAAAATTGCTAAGAGTAAATCTTAAAAGTTCTCCTCAAAAAGAAAAACCCTTCGCCCTGGCCAGTGTGGCTCAGTTAGTTGGAGCATCACCCGTAACCAAAAGGTTGCGGGTTTGATTCCCGGTCAGGGCACATGCCTAGGTGGCATGTTCGATCCCTGGTCTGGGGAGCGCAGGATCCCTGGTCCAAGCAGCATGTGATCCTCTGGTCTAGAGTGTACAGGAGGCAACAAATCAATGCTTCTCTCTCACATCAATGTTTCCCTCACTCCCTTCCTCCTTCCCTAAAAGCAATGAAAGAATGTTCGCAGGTGAGGATAAAAGAAAAAATTTAAAGAAAGAAAACTTTCTTGGTGTCTACATGAGATGGATCCATATGAAGGATTATTGTATTAATCATTTCACCATATATATGTCAAGTTATTATGCTGTGCATCTTAAACCAATATAGCATTGTTTATCAACTACATCTCAATAAAATTTAAAGAAAAAACAGACTGGGCCTGCCAAATAAGCAGATAAAATTTAAGCAGCCCTGGCTGTGTAGCTCAGTGGATTGAGCGCGGGCTATGAACCAAAGAGTCGCCGGTTCGATTCCCAGTCAGGGCACATGCCAGGTCCCCAGTGGGGGCCACGTGAGAGGCAACCACACATTGATGATTCTCTCCCTCTCTTTCTCCCACCCTTCCCTTCTGTCTAAAAATAAACAAATAAAATCTTTAAAAAAAATTTTTTTAAGCAAATTGTACAGCCTGGAAGTTGGCTAGCATGACAATATAGAACTGAGAGCCACAGACACCTGAATCACTTGTAGGCTCTTCTCCAGTGACATCCTCCTGGAGCTAACCCCATGACCTGGGTCAGCTCGGGTGAGCACAGGTGCAGGCCTGGAGGACGGGCATGGCCTTTGAGCCTTTCTGCCCTAGGGAATGAAACCGCTGTGGGAAGAGCAGCAAACCCTGTCATCCACAGGGCACAGTGAGGGTTCTCCCATCTAAGCAGAGGGGCTGGAGACAAACAGCGGCCCATACCATGCAAGGTCTCCTGCTACTACGAGAAGAGAAGATCGCTGACCAAGAACCATCTCACGGACCCCTGACCCCTGTCCCTCATACAGGGACACGAGGCCTGTCTAAGGTGAAGGCTGGACCAGGACAACAGAGAACTCCCCCTGTCCTCTATTCCCACCCCAAGACCAGCAAGTACTGAAAACAATTAATATCAGATTACTAATGGGGAGAAGCAAAAGCGTGGAGAGAAACTCTGAGGCGCAAGGCACATAACAAGGGCCTAAAGCTGAGGGTGAAGGAGGAACATCGAGAAAAACCCTCCAGCAAACCAGCCTGCGCCTTATGCAGAAGCAAACTGAATTCAGAAGGAAGGAATCCGAAGCCAGTGTTGCACTGATGGTACCAAAGCAACAACGAAACCCGGGCTCAGCCGTACTCCAGACTAGATGGATTCGACCTCCCACACTGGGAGGTGCGTCCGTTTCCAGGCCCCAGCACTATACACCTCTGTGTCTACTGTCCTGCAATGTTCAACATAAAAGATTACCAGACACACACAAAGCAATCTACTGTCAACACATTGATCTACAGAATGAGGCAGAAATGACCCGGATGTTGAAATAATCAGAGAATTTACAATAGCTATGACTACTATGGTGAGAAGGGCAGTGGGAAAGGTGGCCACACACAGGAGGAGAAGGAGAAGGGGAAACTGTAAGAGTCAAAGGAGAATGCTGGGAAAAACCCATAGTAACAGAGATGAAGAATGCCTTCAGTGGTCTCGTCAGCAGACATCAGAGCGCCACTGGGGAAAGCATCAGTGAACCTGAAAACAGCTCAATAAAAATTAGCCAAATACTAAAAGAAAGAAGGGAGGGGGACGAGTAGGGGAGTGGGAAATGAAGAAGAAACAGAACTCGCACCATTGGCTATAGGACAACATAATAAGTTATTGAAGAACTTATATGAGGCAGCAGTTTCTCAATCTAATAAAAAGGGGAAAGAAAAAGATGATGAAAGCAATATCGGCTATTATTTGCCCATGTAATCTGCCCCTAGGAATGTCCTGTTCTGCTAACCATTTCCATAACTCTCTGCAGGTAAGTGTTTGCTGCTCATTACTCTAACTGCATCCACCTGGCTTCTCACGTTTACGCGCCACTCCCAGCCAGTGTTTCAGGGCCCTTTGGCATGCCCCCCCGCATTGCTATAGGTCTGCAACGGCATTTTCCTACTGGCAACACTAGACCTCAGAGGACAATCAAGAACAAGGTCCTTGGTGATGCTGGTGCCTTTTTCACCAGCTATTTCTTCCTGCTTTGGTGAACAACGTACCTTTGGCCCTCTGTGGCACAAAATCATCTGGTACGACCTTACATACTGCCTGGATACCCAAGCCAGCACACCTGCTTTTTAGAACCTTCTACTATCTGCAATGGCGTTTCTGGCATTTTGACATCTACATTGGGGGCCACTGCTTTGTCCAGGCTGCTAGAAATCATCCAGGTATAACTCAATTGGTACCATCAAAAGAAATCAATGAATGGTCAGAAGTTGGAGACAAGTCAACCCAATACAAGTCATGATACTATGTCCAGTTTCTGGACCTGAGTCAATTTTGGACTTAGAACTTGAAGGAGAGGCCAGAACCTGGAAGGAAAGATTCTTCAACAGCAAAGCAAGTGTACACAGTCATGAATGTCCCAGACCATTCCCAAAGGGACCAGTGACCATTTACTCAAGTAACCTACACTGGGGAAAGAGGGATACCCAAACATCTCACCAATTGTTAGGTGTAAGGTCTGACTTCATACTGTTACCAAGAGCCCCGAAGTGTCACCCAGCCCCTCTGTTTAAAAGGGGGCATGCAGAGGGGAGAAACAATAAAGAAAACTGTGGTCCCGGTCTGGCTCCCGGTACACGCACTGGGCCCACAGGCACGTTCAGAGGTCATTCCCCCTGGGTCTGAATGTATAATTGGAATAGACATAGTGAGTTGTTGGCAAATTCTTATGTTGCTTCTTTGGTCGATAATATTAGAGCCAAATAGAAGGCTCTAAAACTGCTCTCCCAACTCCCTTGTCAAAATAAATCAAAATGCCCCATGGGGAGGAATGGCAGAAAATAACGCCACTCTTCAAAACCTAAGAATGCAGGGGTGGCAGTCCTTATCATATTTCCATTTAATTTACCAGTCTGACTGCAGAAACCACATGGAATGTGGAGGATAACAGCAGATTTCCACAAACTCAACCAAATAGCCCCAATTACAGTCACTCTGCTAAACGTGGCATCTCTGCTAGAGGAAGAAAATACTACCTAAGTATACACGGTACAAGGTAACTGATCTGGCAGACATACTTCCTTCCTACTCCTATTAGGAAAAAAAAGATCAATGATAGTTTGCACTCACATGAACAACAGAACACATTTACAGTTTTGCCTCAGAGCCATTTGGACAGCCTGCAGAACATCCCATTGGTCTACTCTATCAATGACATCATGCTAGAATGTTGAAAGCCTTGGTAAGACACATATGGTCCAGACGGTGCGAAATAAACTTTAGGAAAAATTCAGGGGCTTCACCAGGTCAGTACATTTTTAGGGACTCAGTAGTCTGGGTAATGCTAGGACACTATCTCTAAGGGAAAGAACCAATTATTCCATCGTGCACTTCCTAAAATAGAGAGGGAGGCACAATGCTTGGCTGGCCTCTTTAGGTTCTGGCGCAGCCTATTCCACAGCTTGGGATAATACTCTGATCCATTTGGCAGGAGATGAAAAAGGCTGCCTGAACACCAGGCTCCTGTGTTGAAGGACCAGCGGGCAAGAAAAGTTACCGTCTCAGCAGAGTAACTGAACTTGAACTTCAGAAGAAAGAAGGTCTAATCACAACGGGGATGTGGAGGAATATGTTTGGCGTACAGATGAAACACTTAGGTGTCTCTTGGTATTACCTTTTCCTATTTTGACAATAAGTGGACAAGTGCAGCAAGCCCAGCCTAAGAAGGGCAGGGTAACCGAGGGCTCAGACCTCCAGGGATGAGGGCCTGAGCCGCACCACCAGGTAAGCCACGCAGACCAGATGCGCTAACCCAGGGGAGGAGGAATCTAGAATGGATAGTAGAGGTGAGAGAAGATGATTCAGGTATGACCTCCCTTGCCCAAGATCAACTATGGAAACAGGGGCTACAGTCTGTCCCACCAATCTTCCTCTGCTAAGTTTCTCCCAGGGGAGAGGCCCGCTGGACCCTGAAGGAGCTGCTCCCAGAAATGTATGAAAAAGTGAAGCTGAATGGAATAAATGGTGGCCTGTAGCCAAAAGTGTGATGCACCACGCAGGTTGCCCTCAAGGAATCAAGCACTTTTACCCCAAGTGCCGGGAAAGCCTGGGAAGCAGCCTTAGCTGTCAGCCACTTCAGATCATGTCCTCTGATAACGAAAGGCCGCTTCCTGTAAGGTCACCCCCTAGGGGCAGCCTATATCCACTGACAGACCGTCCCAGTGGTCAAGCCCTCTCACCCCAAATCAGGCCAGCTTTAAAGGGTCATCTCTTCTGCAAAGCTCCTCCTGGGGGCATTTCTTGAGACCACATCATAGTTTGACCCCAGCCTCTGCCCACTCCTGCTTCCTCCCCCATCTCCCAGGCGTGATCTCGTAGCACTCTGACACACCTGTTGCACACTGACCTCCACCTCAGCATACTGGGAAGCCCAACCTGCAAGAAATCCTTTTTATACCTACATTTCAGGGTTGTCATTTTCCATTAAATGAAATGTGACAAATTGGACAGTGCCTGACACATGGTATTTAATACGTAAGCATGAGAAATGGTATCCTAGGAAACAAAATAGATAAGCTTATATGAACCCTAGGATCATATGTATCTTGTATATGTGAGGTGAGAGGGACACAATTACTCAGCCACAGGATACAGGAAGCACGTGTCTTAAATATATTCTCAGCTGTTAGAAAATAGTAAGTCAAATCAAAGATCACTACTACAATTCAATTGTTTACCATATTGATTGTATCCCCATTTTAAACTGATTACGAAAGATGTAAAAACATCACAATTCGAACTGCATTTGAAAAATAAAGTAAGGAAAAACTGCTAAATACACCTTGAAATTCTGGTACATTAATTTTTATTAAGGAACACTAGGGGTCGCTAATGTACCAAGAAAAACCTAGTGGCCCCTCATAAAATTTTGGGTGCTGTATTTTATATATTCCAAAGGACAAGAACTTAAAATGCTCTATAATAAACCAAATCCCTGTTCAATTTATCATTCTATTTATTAAATCACAGAATCTTATTATCATAAGATAATTTATCTTCACGGGAAAAGATTACATCAAAATAAGAATTTAATTCCTTTCATGAGTACAATTAGAAACTTTTTGCAAAATTCATTCATGCTTGGATATTGAGCACATAAATTTTTAATGTTTCCTATGTAATGTAACCATTTAGCTTCAGCTAAATTTTATATTCTAATACAAGAGATAACATGATATACACTAATGTTAAAAATCAAACTAAGGCCAACTTAGCACAGTCTCATGCTCAGAGTTCAAGAACATAGTATAAGTGGTCAAATACGTAAAGAATCAAGCAGAGATAAATGAACTGATTTGATCTAGGTGATGACAAAGATGGGCAGTAAGACGAGGAGATACTAGTGGATGATACAGCAAACGAAACATGTTAATGCCTTGAAAGCAAGATTACTGCAATCTAGTAGTAGAATTAAGACATATCTAACAATCACTATAATACAAAGAAGATGAGTGAAAGTACAATAATGCACCTGGGAAATCCAGAAAAGCACAGCCTCGTTGAAGACTCAGGAAGCGAGGAAAGAATTTATGCAGCCAGCCCTTGAGCTGCACTTTCAAGAACGGGTAGACTTGGGCCATGACGAAAGAGATGACAAAGAACGTAAGTACACAGAAAACAATGACAAGTGTAGCTATAAAAGGAAAAGAGCGAGTACTTTATTAATAGTCAGGACAATAAAACTATTTGAAACTCCACAGAAGTCCAGCATAGCAACTAACCCACTACCTTTACTTTTTACTGTTTTACTGTAAAAGGTACTTTATTCTCAGCATTAATAAGACTCCTTATATGGTTCACGAGTATCAACATATTAACAAATATACTGGAATGACGTAAAATGTCCTAATTTATACACACTTAGCACGTACTTAAAGGGCTGACTTATGATAATTTATATAAAAATTAGTTAAGTCTAGTCATTAGAATAATGAAAAGTAAAAAATGTAATAAATTTATTCAACTCATGGTAAATATAAAAATCTTCCAATTATAGGGTTATAAAATAACCTTTGGGGTACATGCAGGTACAGGCGGGCAGGGGGCTGCTGCAGGCCTAACGCATGACTGTGGATTGTGTTCCACAGCTGGATAACCACTGGGCCCAATGTAAAGCCTTGAGACTCAGATTTTATTTACTGGGGTTTCAAGATGACTGCAAGTGGAAGCTCTGTCTACGTGCTCTTTGTGGTTGATACGGATGTGGTAATCAGGGGCGGTTGCTTGTTTTGGTGTTTTTGTGTGTGTGTTGTTCTGCCTTCTTCTGCCAGCACCTACCCAACAGCGTACAACATGTGGTGGGGGTTGAGCCTCTTGTCAGTGAGACAGAGGGGAGTTCCCAGCAACAAACGGGCCAATAATAATCAGGACCCAAATACAACAGGAGAGTCCACATAACTCACTGTGGTCATTCCTAGGGCATCCAAATCAGGAGATCAAGGAGTCGGCACCACAGGGTCCCACAGGTGTCCTAACACACAAGGCCACTCCATAAGACAGAGAGTCAAAGCAGATCAATCTAATACATAGAAACAAATACAAAGAAACAACTAAAACGGGGAGACAAAGAAACAACCCTCAAATGAAAGAAAAGGAGGAATCTTCAGAAAAAGAACTATGTGAAATCAAGGCATGCAATTTATCAGACATAGAGTTCAAAGCAATGGTTAAAAGATGCTCAAGGAACTTAGAACTATTAAGGAACACAGTGAGACCTACACTGGCATGACAAAGGCATAGAAACCTTGAATAAGGAGTTGGAAATGAAGAATGAAATATCTGAAATGAAGACCACACTAGATGGAATTAAAAACAGGCTAAACAAAGCAGATGCTCAAATCAGCAAGTTGGAAGAAATGGTAGAAAAAAAACACCCAGTTAGAAAAACAAAATGAAAAAAGATTCAAAAAGAATGAGGATGCTTTAAGGGAGCTTTGGGACAAGGTGAAGCAACAATATTTGCATCATAGGGATTCCTGAAGGAGAAGGAAAGGAACAACGGATAGAAAACCTTTTTGAAAAAATAATGACAGAAAATTTCCCTAACCTAGTGAGGGAAAAGTCATGCAAGTTCCGAAAGCACAGAGGGTACCAATGAAAATGAACCCAAAGAGATGAACCTACTCCTAGACACATTATAATCAAAATGGCAAAATTTAAAGACAGAGAGTCTTAAAAGCAGCAAAGGAGAAACAGCTAGTAACATACAAGGGAGCTCTGACAAGACTATCAGCTGATTTCTCAACAGAAACACTACAAAGCAGAAGAGATTGGCACAAAATATTCCAAGTAATAAAAAGCAAGGACCTGAAGCAAGACTACTTTAAACAGCAAGGCTCTCATTTAAAAAAATAGAAGGCAAAATAAAGAGCTTCCCAGACAAAAGAATGCTAAAACAGCACATCTCCACCAAGACAGCAATGCAAAAGGTGCTAAAGGGACTGCTATGAGGAGGAGGGGGGGGAGAAGAAGAAGAAATAGAGAGAGAAACTAGGAAACACAGGTACAAAGAGAAAAAATGGCAATGAATAAGTACCTATCAAGAATAACCTTAAATGTAAGTGGATTAAATCAAAACATGACCCGCCTCTTTCTCTTTCTCCCTCCCTTCCCATCTCCGTAAAAATAAATAAGTAAAATATTTTTTCTTAATTTTAAAAAAGAAAAAGAAACAGAAAACATAACTGGCACATATGCAGTCTACAAGAGACCCACACAGAACAAAAGATATACACAGGCAGAAAATAAAGGTATGGGAAAAAAACATTCCATGCAAATGGACATGAAACAAAAGCTGGTGTAGCAATACTTATATCAGACAAAATAGACTTCAAAACAAAGGCCATAACAAGAGACAAACAAGGTCACTACATAATACTTAAGGCAGTAGTCCAACAAGAGGACATAACTTTTATAAACATGTATGTACCCAATATAGGTGCACCTAAATATATAAAGAAAATACTGAAGAACTTTAAGAGATAGACAGCAGTACAGTCAATGTAGGGGATTTTAATACCTCACTGTCAACAATGAATAGATCTTCCAAACAAAAAAATCAACAAAAATATTGCAGAATTGCCCTGGCTGGTGTGGCTCAGTGGACTGAATACCGGCCTGTGAGCCAAAGGGCCTCTGGTTCGATTCCCACTCAGGATACATTCCTGGGTTGTGGGCCAGGTCCCTAGTAGGGAGTGCACAAGAGGCAACCACATATTGATGTTTCTCTTCCTCTCTCTCTCTTCTTTCCCCTCTCTCTAAAAATAAATAAATAAAATCTTTTAAAAAAATACTGCAGAACTTAACAACACTCTAGATCAAATGTACTTAATTGATATGTATAGAACATTTCACCCCAAAGAAGCAAAATACACATTCTTTTCAAACGCACATGGATCATTCTCAAAGAAAAGTCCACATGGTAGGACACAAAACAAGCCTCAACAAATTCAAGAAACTGAAATCATATCAAGCATTTTCTTGGATCACAATGACTTGAAACTAACAAGCAACCTCAAGGGAAAAAATTCAAAAAGATTCAAATATATAGAGGCTGGGTAACATGTTATTAAATAATGAATAGGTTTAAAATGATATCAAGGAAGAAATCAAAAAGTATCTGGAAACAAATGAAAATGAACACACAACAAACTAAAAACCCATGGAACAAAGTGAAGGCAGTCCTAAGAGGGAAGTTCATAGCAATATAGGCCTAGCTAGAGAAGACTGAAAAATATCAAATAAACAACCTAACCCTACACCTACAAGAACTAGAGGAACAACAACAAAGCCAGAAGCAGCAGAAAGAAGGAAATAATCAAGATCAGAGCAGAATTAAATGACACAGAGACTAAAAAATCACTTCAAAGGATCAATGAATCCAAGAGCTGGTACTTTGAAAAGATAAACAAGACTGACAAACTGTTAACTAGGCTTATCAAGATGAAAAGAGACAGGACCCAAATAAATATAATCAGAAATAAAAGAGGAAAAGTTACAACTGATACCACAGAAATACAAAGGATTGTAAGAAATTACTAAGAACTATTTACCAAGAAATTGGACAACCTGGGAAAAATGGATAAATTTCTAGAAACATACGATCTTCCAAAACTAAATCAGGAAGAGGAAGAAAACCTAATTAGACCAATAACTAGCAAAATTGAAGCAGTAATCAAAAAACTACCAACACACAAAAGCCCTGGACCTGGGCTTCACAGGCGAATTTTACCAAACATTCAAAGAACTAACACTTATACTTCCCAAACTATTCCAAAAAATTCAAGAAGAGGAAAGATGCCAAAACTCTTTTTAAGAGGCCAGATTTATCCTAATCTCAAAACTAGGTAAGGACAAAACAAAGAAAGAAAATTACAGGCCAATATCTCTGATGAACACAGATGCTAAAATCCTCAACAAAACACTAGCAAAGCAGATCCAACAATACATTAAAAAGATCATTCACCATGATCAAGTGGGATTCATCCCAGGGGTGCAAGAATGGTATATTCGCAAATCAATAAACTTAATACATCACACAAACAAAAGAAAAGACAAAAATCACATGATCTTATCAACAGATGCAAAAAAAGCAGTTGATGAAATCCAGCACCAGCTGTGGCTAGTGTGGCTCAGTGGATTGAGTGCCAGCCTGTGAACCAAAGGGTCGCCAATTAGACTCCCAGTCAGGGCACATGTCTGGGTTGCAGACAAGGTCACCAGTAGGAGGTGCGCAAGATACAACCACACACTGATGTTTCTGTCCCTCTTTTTCTTCCTCCCCCTCTCTCTAAAAAGTAATAAATAAAATCTTTAAAAAAAATAAAATAAAATCCAGTACCCATTTATGATAAAAAAAAAAAAACACTCAGCAAAGTGGCAATAGAGGAAGCATACCACAAAACAATAAAGGCTGTATACAAAAAATTCTACTGCTAACATCATAGTCGATGGGCAAAAACTAAAAGCGTTTCCCTTAAGATCAGGAACAATACAAGGGTCCTGCTTTTAAGACTCTCATTCAACATGGTGGAGATCCTAGACACAGTGATCAGACAAGAAGAAATGAAAGGCATCCAAATTGGAAAGGAGGAAGTAAAACTATCATGATTTGCAGATGACATGATAGTGTACACAGAAAACCCTACAGGTTCCACCAAAAAATGACTCACCTAACAAGTGAATTCAGCAAAGTAGCTGGATACAAAGTCAATATTCAGAAATTGATGGCATTTTTGTATACCAATAATGAACTATCAGAAAGGAAAGCTAAGAAAAAAAATCCCATTGACTATAGCAACAAAAAAAATAAAATAAAATAAAAATAAAGTACCTAGGAATAAACTTAACCAAAGAGCAAAAGACCATTCTTAGAAAACCAAAGAACACTGAAGAAAGAACATGAGGAAGACACAAACAAATGGAAACATATACCGTGTTCAGGGATTGGAAGAATTAACATCATTAAAATGTCCGTACTACCCAAAGCAATCTATAGATTCAATGCAATTCCTATTAAAGTACCAATGGCATGTTTCACACATCTAGAACAAATATTTCAAAAGATTATGGAAACTAAGAAGACTCCAAATACTCACAGTAATCATGAGAAAGAAGAAAAAAATAAGGGGAATCACAATACCTAACATCAAACTATATTATAAGGCCACTGTAATCAAAAGAGTCTGGTACTGGCATAAGAACAGACACATAGATCAATGGAACAGAATAGAGAGCCCAGAAATAAATCCATGCCTCTATAGTCAATATTCAACAAAGGGGGCACGAGCATACAATGGAGCAAAAATAGTCTTTTCAATAAATGGTGTTGGGAGAACTGGACTGCTACATGCCAAAAAAGAAAGAAAGAAAGAAAGAAACTAGACCACCAACTTACACTATATAGCAGAATAAACTCAAAATGGATAAAATACTTAAACATAACTATGGATACCATAAAAATCCTAAAGGAAAACATAAGCAATAAAATTTCAGATGTCCCACATAGCAATATTTTTGCCAAAATAGCTCCTAGGACAAGGGAAATAATGGAAAAAATAAACAAATGGGACTATATTAAATTTAAAAGCTTCTGCATCATTAAGGAAACCATCATCAAAATGAAAAGGGAAATGACCGTATGAAGAACATATTTGCCAATGATACATTGGACAAAGGTTTGATCTCCAAAATATATAAGGAACTCATATGATTTGACACCAGGAAGACAAACAATCCAACTTAAAAATGGGCAAAACATCTGAATAGACACTTCTCCAAGGAGGACATACAGAGGGCGACAGACATATGAAAAAATGCTCATTACTGGCCATTAGAGAGATGCAAATTAAAACCACAATGAGATATCACTTCACACCTGCCAAAATGTTATCATTAATAAATCAACAAATAACAAGTGCTGGCAAGGATGTAGAGAAACGGAAACCCTAGTGCACTGTTGGCGGGAATGCAGACTGGTGAAACCACTGCGGAAAACAGTATGGAATTTCCTCGCAAAATTAAAAATGGAACTGCCTTTTGACTCAGCTATTTCTCTGCTGGGAATGCACCCTAAAAATCCCAAAACACCAATTCAAAAGACCCTATGTTTGTAGCAGCACTATATACAATAGCCAAGTGTTGGAAACAGCCTAAGTGCCCATAAGCAGATGAATGGATTAAAAAATGGTGGTACATTTACACAATAGGATACTACACAGCAGAAAGAAGAGGGAATTCCTATCCTTTGCGATAACATGGATGGAACTGGAGACTATTATGCTTAGTGAAATAAGGCAGTCATTGAAAGACAAATACTATATGATCTCACTTATAAGAGGAATCTAATGAACAAAATAAAATGAGCAAAACAGAACCAAAGACATGGAAACAGGGGACAGACTGACAGCTGCCAGAGCAAAGAGGGAAAGGGGGAATGGTGAAAAGAAGGGGTAAGTATTAGTCAATGAACATGGATGAGTGACCCATGGACATGGACAACAGTGTGGGGACAGACTGTGGGAGCAGGGGTGTGCTGGACGGAGGAAGGCAAAAGTGGCAAAATTGGGATACTGCAATAGAATAAACAATAAAAAAATAAAAATACCCCTTAGGGATCATGTTGGAATACAGTCAATAATCAGAATACATAAGAAATACAAGGCCTTCCCAGAAAGTATACAGCCATGTAATATGAAAAATAGAGACGTTTATTGAAGAAGATACAGGAAACATTGTGCATAGGATAATGACGCCTCAGTCCCCTTCAAAGTAGGTACCTAGGAGCCTCACAAAGTTCTCCCAGTTGTCATCAGCTGCCCCATCATATTTTCCTGAATCTCATTAACATTTTGAAATCTCTTCTCTCTCAAAGGTGATTTTAGTTTTACAAAAAACCAGAAGTCACAAGGTGTCAAATTTTGGCTGCAGGGGAGCTGAGTCACTTGGGTGATTTGATGTTTCACCAAAATACTCTTCATGAGACATGATGCATGAGCAGGTGTGTTGTTGTGATGAAGCTGCCAATCACCAGTTGCCCATAGCTGTGGCCTTTTGAATCATCCAAATAGTTTCCGTGGAGGAATGTTCAAGCTTAACGCAAAATCTGATGCAGATTTGTTGCTCTACTCACTACGTAATTTTGAATGCAATGGCTATACAGTACACATGCTCACTCAACGGCACCTACCACCCCCCCTGACTAGTACAGTGAAGTCGTCACCATTCATGCATGCCCATTCCAGTCCACTCTCCTGGGCTGTCAGGTTACAGTGATGTGGCACAAACTATTCTCAATATGTTAACAAGTGGCTGGACTTTTTCTGGACAGACCTCATATACCCTATGTCATAGTTAATTTATCAAATCATTCAAATAATAAAAAAATTATCAGGAAAAAGGGGTGAAGGAACTTTTCACTATAGTAGTATGAAGAGATCTGAAATTGTCATTTTAAAAATTAGTTATAAAACTGGACAAAATTACAAAACCTCATTTCATGGTGCTGGATATGCGCTAAAGACAAAAATAAATGGAGAGCCACACTCAGCAGGAACTAGAACTTCAGGTAAGGGCACCAGGAGTCTTTAGCCATCTAGTCATAGGCTATTCCCATCCTCTAACCCCTCCCCACAGAAGTTTGACCAGGCCAGGGTTGTCAGTGAAAACCAGTAGCTTTGCTGCCAGAGGGAACTGACTTGATTTGGAGCAAAAGGCCAAGAGGCATTGTTGGTAAATTAGCAAATTCGGTGGGAAACAAACAGGAAGCCTACAGGTCTGGTAGCATGAGGTTCCCATTAAAGTATATTAGTTTTCTATTGCTGCTGTAATGAATTAGCACAAACTTGGCAGTTTAAAGCATCACAAATCTATTATATTACAGTTCTGTATTTCAGAAGTCCAAAATGGGTCTCACTGGGCTAGAATCAAAGTGTCAACAGGGCTGCATTCCTCTTGGAAGCTGTAAAGGAAAATTCACCTCCTTGCTTTTTCTTCCAGCTTCAAAAGGCTGCCCACATTCCTTGGCCCTCCCTCCCCTTTCCAAGCCAGAAATGCTGCATCTCTCTGACCAATCTCTCAGAGGCACATCTCCCTCTCAACTGACTCTTCTGCCTCCCTCTCACACTTTTAAGGACCTTTATGATTACAGTGGACTCACCCAGATAATCCAGATTAATTTTCCTGTCTTAAGGTCAGCTGATTACCAACCTCAATTCCATCTGCGACCTTAACTTTGCCTTACCATGTAACCCAACATACCCACAATACCACACTCTCTCTACTTGATAAGACAACCAAACTGAAAATCAATTAAGATAACAGCCTTAACTAACTTGACCTAATGAGCATTTATAGAATACCCCACCCTAATAGAAAACAATATCCAAGATAGATAAAATATTACACTACATAAAGGAATTAGAAAATATCTCAAAAATAAATATACAGAAAACACATATTCAAATTTCCTACATGCAGCTAAGAGGGAAAATCATAGCTTTAAAAAAATCTGTCTACTGAAAAAGAACAAAAACCTCAAATCAACAATCTAAGTCTTTAATGAACAAAAAGATGAATATGAAATGAAAAGAAAGCCTAAGAGTAAAATAATGATTAGAGTATGAATCAATAAAATAAACAAAAAAAGTACAGAATGTCAATGAAATCAAATGTTAGTTCTTTGAAAAGATCAATAAAGTCTACGGCCATACCACCCTGAACGCACCCGATCTCGTCTGAAAAGATCAATAAAATGGATAAATTTTTAGCCAAACCAACCAAGGCAAAAAGAGAATACCCAAATGACCAAAAACAGAAATAAAATATTACCAATCTATAGATATGGTAAGAATTATAGGAGAATACTATTAACTTTATGCCAACGAATCAGACAATTTAGGTGAAATGGAAAAATACCTATAAAGAAAAAATAACCAAAACTCAGAAAGAGATAGAAAATCTGAACAGAGCTATATAAAATAATTGAATTGATTCAGTAATTTAAAAATCTTCCTTCATAAAAAGTCCAAACATAGATGACTTTACTGGTAAATGCCACCAAATATTTAAAGAAATAATACCAATCCTTCATGACCTATTTCAGAAAATAGTGGAGGGAAGAACATTTCCCAGCTCATTCTATGAAGCTAAATGAACATATCTCAAGGAAACTACACAGCAGTATCTGTCAAATAGACCCAAAAAACAATATTAACAAATAGATTCCAGTAACATATAAAAAGAATTAGTAACCAATACCAAATGGGATTTATACAGGAATGTCAGGTTGGCTTAACATCCCAAATCAATTAATGTTACACACCATATTAATAGACTAATGAACAGAAATCACAAGATCATCTCAAAAGACAGAGAAAAAACATTTGACACCTATTCATAACAAAAATTCTCAACAAAGTAGAAATAGAAGAAAATTTCCTCAACCTAATAAAGAGCATCTAAAAGAAAGTTACAATGAATATCATGTTTATTGGTAAAAGACTAGATGCTACTCCCCTAAGATCAAAAACCAAGGCAAGGATTTCTGCTCTCACCATATTTATTCAATATTTCAACACTGTAACGGAATCTAGCAAGTAAAATAAAGAAGGGGAAAAGCATCCAGATTAGAAAGGAAGAAGCACATTTGTCTTTATTTGTAGACAATGTGATCCAGTGTATAGAAAATGCTATGGAATCTACCAAAACCTAATAAAACTAGTCAGTTCAGCAAGGACAGAGAATACAAGATGAACACTAAAAATTACTTGTCTTTCTATATAGCAGCAGCAAAGAAAATTAAGAGAAAAATTACATTCAAAACAGCATCAAAAAAGACTAAAAAGCACAGGAAAAGATTTAACAAAAGGAGTACAAGATCTGTACATTGAAAACTTCAAAATGTTGCTGAGAGAAATTAAAGGTCTAAATAAATAGAGAGGCATTTCATGCTCATGGACTCGATGACTCAATATTTTTAACATGGCATTTCTTCCCAAATTGATCTACAGATTCAAGACAACTCGATTTCTATCAAAACTCTAATAGATGTCTTTAGAGAAATCAACAAGGTGACCCTAAAATTTATATGGATATACTAACTTCTAACTGAGAATAGCCATAATAATTTTTAAAAGAAAATCATAGTTGGAGAACTTATATTATTCAATATCAAAACTTAATTATAAAGCTACTGTAATAGAGATAGTGTGACACTGGAGTAAGGACAGGCAAACAGAGAATAAAAGTCTAAAAGTAAACCCTTACATTCATGGTCAATTCATTCCAACAAAGGTGCCAAGGCAATCCAAAGGGCAGAGTCTTTCCAATAAACAGTGACTAGATTTTTAAAATGTGGTATATCCATATAACAAAATATTATTCAGTCATAAAAACTAATTACTGATACATGCTACAGCATGGATGAACTTCCACATTATGCTAAAAAGAAGCCAGATACAAGTCTGCATGATTGCATTTATAAGAAATTTCTACAAACAGCATATACCTAGAGACGGACAGCAAATGAGTGGTAGCCTGAAGCTTGGACTAGATGCAGTGAACGAATGCAAACAGTCATGAGGAAACTTTAGAGGGAGATGGAAATGTTCTAAAACTGGACAGTGGTGATGGTTGCAGAGATGTGTCAATGTACTAAAAATCACCAAAATGCACACTTGCAGCGGCTGAGGTTTATGCAATATAAACTATGCCTCTAAGAAACTGTATTTTTTTTAAAGGAACAATTGGAGTTTCCCATGCCTGTAGTACACAAGCAGAGACTGAAGGAGCTCCTAGCAAGGATGCTAGAGTGGAAGTCTCCGTGACCTTCGGCCTTGACCTCACTGTACATCGCTGAGAGCTTGTGGCCTTTTGACCCAAAGTGCTGGTTTATGCATTTTTGTGCCTTTTCCCAGTTACAATTCACGTGGTTATAACAGAGAGAATATTTGTGATGGCCCTTCCAAACACTTCACTTGCAAACACTCAAAAGAGAATACAGAACGTTCTCACCTTTCGTCCTGTAAAAGCGGCTCGATGAAGCGGTGTGTCTCCCATGTCATTTAACACATTTACTTCTGCACCGGCCTAGGAAATAGGAAAACTTTAAACATCCTTCACATATGAAGAAATATACAAATGTGAAAATAATATTTTAAAAATATATTAAATATTTCAAAAATTAAAGTCATTGTTAGTGTTGATTGGTTGTCACTAGTAAAAATAAGTGCATTCCATAGTAAAAGTAAACAGTAAACTTCCTGAAAGGTCAAAATCTATCTGATATACAGAAAAATAAAAAGCTGCTTTTCTTTAAAAATCTATACATCTTCAACTTTAGAAGCAGTCATATTTAAAAAAAAGGCAAACCATTTCTGAATGAAATACCATACTTTTGCCAGCGATTTAATAAGTTTTCAGAGGGGAAAAGAAGGTGACACCATTTAAATGTACACATCAATTTTGAGATGCAACTCAATTTTAGAAATACCAAGCTGTGAAAAATTATTAGTCAAAGACTTGAGAAATATAAGTCTTAACCAAATTATATGGTAATTTAACCAAATTATATGGTACTCACTAAGAAACTCTGAAAGTATTTTTCAATTACTTAGGGTGTGCTTTGGTTATTTTTGTAACTGTTATGCTCAAAAAACTGAAAATCCATAATATTTTCAATAATTCATATGTCCACTTTTGCAATTTTAAAAAGCCAATACTGAAAAAATCACGGTGTGGGGACTGAGTGTGGGTGCAGGGGGTGGGCTGCGCAGAGGAGGGCAAGGGGGGAAAATTGGGACAACTGTAATAGAATAATAACAATTTTTTTAACTTGGAAAAAAGCCAATACTGTAGAAATCAAATGACTAAAAAATAGAATTTTAATTAATCAGGTTAACCTAACTCATATATTTAGTAAAAAACCAATTTAGTAACTCATATATTTATTAAAAACCGATTTAGTAAAAATCAATATTTAGTAAAAACCAATTAGTGAGGAGCTACTGCTTTAAAAAAAAAATTACAGCTCAGTTGGCTTCCTTATGACTTTTTTTATTTCCGCCCCGGCTGGTGTAGCTCAGTGGATTGAGCGCGGGCTGCGAACCAAAGGGTCGCAAGTTTGATTCCCAGTCAGAGCACATGCCTGGGTTGCAGGCCAGGTCCCCAGTGGGGGCCACATGAAAGGCAACCACACATTGATGGTTCTCTCTCTCTCTTTGTCCCTCACTTCTGTCTAAAATTAAATAAATAAAATCTTTAAAAAAAAAGGCTTTTGTAATTTCTATAACAGTATAATATTTATTTAAAAATTAAAGTTATAAATATACCTTTAACAGATCATGAACCACTTGTCTATGTCCAAAATAGCATGCCAGATGAAGAGGTGCCCAGCCCAAATTAGACTTACTTCTTCCTAAAAATGGAAAAAACAAAGTATTTTTAGATATAATTTAGGTGATTTTACAATAAAATTAATTTCTCTGTAACAGGCTACTTCAATACACTGGCCAATGCTCTTTCACACTGCACTGCTGATGAGTGGCAGACAAGAGACATGGCAGAGTAAAATGGTAATGAGAGTAACAGATTAGCACTTGCAAGGCCCAGGTTCTGCTGCCAGTTTCCTAAACCGATTTCCTCATTCCTAAAACGGTGGAAGAAGATATGAAGGGTTGCTTTCAAATGAGATGATCAAAAGTGGCTGCTGATTCTAAGGTTCTAAGTCTAACCTTATCTTGCTGTCATCTAGTAGGTGTGACGTTCTTGGCACAGTATTTTCATGAAAAGAACCTCTTTGGAAAACTGTAACATGGGAGAGTTAAATTGATAAAGAATGTTTCCTACAGCATTTGGAAAGCTGTTAGCTCAGTAAACAGTGACTGCAAATGGAGTCTCGACTTCAGATAAAATCTCAGGTAATGAGGATATTGGGTTACTGGAGTCCAACTAGATAACAAGAACCAGAGTTAAAGGCGATGAATCTGAGATCCTAGCAGTAGAGCTGAGAAGAGGTATAAAACAAGAGTGTTGCAAAAACGGAAGCAAATAAACTAATTCAATTTAGAAAAAAATAAAAAAGAACCGGGGAGGGGGCTGGCGGGGGTGTGCACTGTAGCTCAGAGTTCGGATGGCTCCAAAGGCTAGCCAGAATGCCACATCAAGGCAAATACAGTCCATCCAATGCCCAAAGCCCACCACCTGGAGGGTCTATCAAAGTCCCAGGGGGCACTCCTCAGGAATCGGGGCTCTAATGCCTGCCTTCAGGCCCTGGGTCTGAGCCAACCTCAGCCGCCAACCTCAGTGTACCCAGAACAGGCCCCTAGCAATGGTCCCTGTGACAGTGTGCCACTTACCTGGATTCGCACATCTGCTCTCTCTTAAATACGTGCCCTCTGGAGAAAGCAGAGAAAATAAATCCTGGAGTCTCAGTCTATTTCATGGAACATTTCTTTTACCTTCTGTTCTTAACTGGAACCCAGCTTGTCCTGACAGTGATTCAACTTTACTCCTCAGGAGCAGCCTCCTCCCGTTCGCACACCCACTGGTCCCCACCGGACCGAAGTCACGTGAACCTCCCATCCAAACGCAATGCTGTCTTTGGTCAGTGACATCACTCACATTACAACTCCTCCTTTATGGCTTCTGCCAACAAGCCGTGGCTACAGCTCCCCCAAACGCCTTCTTCGCTGCCATCCAGCAGCCTCCCAGTGGTTTATCTCTCACCAACTCACCAAGCAACACAGTCTTTCTCCCCACCTCCCCTGACAAATCCTGCCACCATCATAGGGGTGTCTACTACTGTTCAGTATCCTGGCCTCAATTTTTCAGCCTCCCTCATTTCCCACAAGCTTTGCCTCTGCTCACTGTTGGGAACTCGGTCCCAGAGCCTGGATGTCATTACCGTCTCTGAATTCATGAACACAGAGAGCCCACTTTTCCCCAAACGTCCCACTTCCCAGCTTGTCACAGGGGACAAGACTTCTCCCAGACTTGTTCCTCAACTTCATCAGCACTTCAGTTCTCGATTACTTTTCACGAACGTAAATACCCACATTGTCACTTCCTTCAATAAATCCAGCATGTATTTCTTGATCCCTCATATCAGCACTTCTTGCCAATATCTTTAATATCCTTGCTTCACTGCCTTTGTCACAGCAACCCAGAAAAACCCCAACGTCTGATAAATATACTAGCTCCATTTTTCTATAACCACACCCAGGTTGCTAAACACTGACAAAGAAAAATAGTAATAACAGAAAACTGCGGATTCGTGGCACCATAAATTCAGGATCTCATGCCCTCCACACTGCTTGGCAATTCTTTTTATAATGCTGTACTCAGGTGTTTCTCCTACATTCCACAAGAGATAGTTCAATCCTTCACTATTCTCAAGCCTCCTGCCACAGAGGTCCCCCTCAACAATGACCTCATCTCTTAGCTTCACATAGGCAGCAGCTTTCATAGAATTCCCTGGGCTTCCTGGCACCAAATCGACCACTGTAGCTTTATCTCCAGGCATTTTTCCGTCCGTTCCTCCTGATGTCTAAGACTAATTGCTCGTCTAGCATCCGGGACGCCCCCCTTGCCTGCTTCTCAGGCACTCCTTTTTCTCCCTTGTCGTCAACCTCTCTCCCTTCACTTGCAGATACAAAGGAGCAAGGAGACCCTCTGTTCAGTCTAACCAGCAAAAGCAACACACCCCTCTCAGATCCCGTGCCCTCTACCAGCCAATGTCCTCCTCACTCTCCCTTCCACTCCCAGTCTTCACTTACTCTTTCCACCTCCTTCCTTCCCATCAGCTCCCACCACCCACTGTAAACTAGGTTCACCTCCGACCACATCATTAAAACTGTCCTCAATTTTTATCAATAAATGCTGCCACCAAATCCCAGGGGCACTTTCCAGCTGCCGCCATACTGCAACAATGTTCAGCATTGGATAACATGGCCTCAAACCTGTCTGGCTCCCACGGCCCTGCGTTCTCCAAGGTTTCCCTCACTGCCCGCGCACTTCTTTACAGGGTTTTCGGCAAGCTCCACTTTCTCTGGTTAGTCCTTCATTATTGGTATGTCCAATAATGCGATCTCCTGGCCCTTTCCCATCACCTTGTTTAAATCACCTTGCTGTCAACTTCAAAATTCATATTTGCATTTCCAACTCTCTACTAGACACCTGCATTTGGATGATACAAGAATACCTCATGCTCGAAAACTACAAAGCTGAACTCAACTGTGTTCTACATTTGCACATGTACACACAAGTCTACCTAGTCCCCTCCCGCATTTGTTTTCACAATAAACTGCCCCATTATTCACCAACTTTCTCAAGTGATAAATAACCATTACTCTTGCCTGCTTTCTACTTTTCACTGTTCCCATTGCTTCTCCTCCCATCTAACCCATAGTGGCTGCTGCTAACTCACTAGGACAGCTTGTGAACTGGTCTCCTCACACTAGTTCCAAATGGGATTCTGGATAAAGAAATCAAAACTTCCAAAATCCTAAATTATTTTAAAAATACTACAAATGTTCTCTATATTCTATATTACTTATCATGGATGTCCAACAACATATTTCATTTGAGAATAAGAAATATCAAGTTTAGAAACATTTACAAAGAACAATGCTCTCTACAGAATACGAAAACCCTGGGAAACATCAGTTACGGTGTTATGAGTAATAGTCAAGTAACGTGTTATGGGAAATAGTCAAGTAGATAACGGGATAGGTAACAGCCAAGTAACCTCACATTCACACTCCCAGCAGAGTGACAGAACAGCACTAGACAGAAGCAGGTGTTAACACTGGCAACATAAGTCCTTATGTTGCTTCCAAAACTTAGTATTTCTTGGGATACCACTCATAATTTGTATAAAGTACACCATGCATATAAGCATATTAATATTTATTTGATTTGCAAGAATGTCTCACCATTAGCAACATACACTTATAACATGGTAACAGCTACAAGCAAAACTAACTAGATCCACTTTCGTGCCCGCAGCCTAGAAAGGATGGCCTTAACCTTCAACTGCATGAGTGCTTCCTCCTCTCATGTTTGACTTGACATCAGTGCATATCTTCCAACCAATAATATTTCTGTGTTGATTATGTGAAAAGTAATATAAACAGTCATTTTAAAATGGAGTTGGAGCTGCCACTCCAGAGGAAATGCCTTGCACATCTTACTCCTCAAACCTCTGGAATGTTATTTTCCTTCCCTTCTCAGTGTCTGCTGTATTGTTGTCATAAGAAAGAAATTTCACAGGGGAGGACTCAAGAATAAATCCTATAAACCTGCTCTCCAGGTGGGCCCCTGGAAAATGACAGCTTGCAGATATCACCAGACAGACATCACTTAAACAAACTTCATTGTGGGTTACATGCACAGGAGGTAAAAGCTATTGTGATATCTTTTATTGTGAAGAGACTCTTTGAAGCCCAAGCTGCAAATCGGTGGGCATAAGCCATGCATTTAGAAGTCATTAAGACATTTACCACCTTAAAAAAAGAAGGTGGTCATGGATAAATTGGTCATGGAACAGGTTAGATGGCACATCCTCCTTAGGTATTAGTGGGGCCCCAAGATTAACTCAAGCCATTAATGTGCATGTAATAACAAACTGGAGATTTTCTCTCATCTTGACAGTGTTGGCTTTTGGATCCCTGCCTTTCAGCAGGGCACGTGTCAGTGTGCACTTGGCAGTCCAGCTACCTGGGGCTTTAATTAATACCTTCTTTTTGTCTTTTTGTTCAGCCATAACAGCTCTCAAGAGAATTTGTCTTTAACATGAGACCTTTACCCACTAAAAGTTTCTCCCTTGGGAATCCTAGTTACTCTATGCATAAACATTTTGATGCCTCTTCTTGTGCCTTTTTAATGAAAGGGATCAGTTTAGCCAAAATAATTTAAATAATTTAACCATTAAGGGGAAGCTTTCTTTAAAGTCCACCTCAAGCCTGTTCCCACTTTAAAAGAAAGGATTCCAAACCTCTCAGAGTCAATGTAATACATTCTTTGATTGATTTGCAGAAACTTCTAAAAAACAAAAATCTTTCTCTCTCTCTCTCTCACACACACACACACACACACACACACACACACACACGCACACACACAAAAGTTCTAAATGAATTTAAAGAGACTCAGCCATCTGACCAGGCACTTTAAAATTTCTTACTGTTTCTCCTGCCTGAAACCTGATAAGATATTTTGAAGAATTTAATAATCATGATCAAAAATTTGACAGAATTTAAAAGTCTAACAAGATTTTTTTAAAGCTTCCTCAGCAATTCCTCGGGCCTTCCTGTGGATAATCGGGAATGTAAAGAGTCCACCACTGTCTAAGATTACACACATCTGAGGGGAAACATGGGGAAGGAGAACCTTTCAAAAAGCACAAGTGGCTGAAAAGGTCTCCTTACATAAGGAGTATGCACACACATACACAAAGAGCCTCCCTAAAAATTCTTTGTCAAAGATAAATACAAGTCTTAAAAGTCTTCTCTAAAACTAGCAAAAGCCTTACCCATCTGAACAAAAAAAATTACTCCAACTGTTATAAATCAGTGGATTTTTGCCTTATTGTACCTGCCTCATATCTGAAATTTTTAAAACTAAACCATCAGGTCTCTGGTTGCATCTGTGTGTGTGTGTGTGTGTGTATACACACACACACACACACACACACGTACATGTATATATATATGTACATATATATATATGTATCCATAAAATATTAATAAAATTGATTTTTAAAGAGCTCTGTTTAGAGAAGAAGATGGTGGGCAAGCAGGTGGAAGCCGAGTCCACTTGCCTAGCCCCACCTCGGATTCTCAGCTGATCCTCCAACAAAAAAACCTGAACAATCAACAGAATCTTAGCTGATACGGAGAGTTGAGCCAAGGAGTACAGAAGACATTTCACAATAGGCGCATACAAGAAGTGGTGGGGGTTGTGACTCCCAGTCAGCCAGCTGGAGGGGAGAACCCACCAAGGAATGAGCCATCAATAATCAAAGCCCAGTACAACAAGAGAGCCCGTGTAAACTGAATAACGGGCATCCAGATCAGGAGAGCAAAGAGACTGCACTACTGAATCCCACAGAACTCCTACCACAGAAGGTCACCCCAAGAAGACAGGCAGTAAAAACAGAGCAATCTGAGGTGCAGAAACAAACAAAAAGAATCACCTAAATTGGGGAGACAAAGAAATAACCCCCAAAGAAAAGGAAAGGAGGAATCACCAGAAAAGGAGCTAAATGAAATTGAGGCAAGCAATCTATCAGACATAGAATTCAAAACAATGGTTATAAGGATGCTCAAGGAACTCAGTGAGAACTACAAGGAACTTCATGGGAGCAACAAGGAACTTAGGGGGAACTACAGTAGCATGAAAAAGGACATAGAAACTATAAGAACCAGGAAGAAATGAAGAATACAATATATGAAATAAAGAATACATTGGAATGAATCAAAAGCAGGCTAGATAAAGCAGAGAACCAAATCAGTGAGCTAGAATACAAGGTAGGAATAAATACCCCATCAGAAGAACAAATGAAAAAAGACTCAAAAAAGAATGAGGATAGTGTAAGGGAACTTCAGGACAACATGAAACATAATAACATTTGCATTATAGGAATACCAGAAGAAGAAAAGGAGCAAGGGATAGAAAACCTATTTGAAAAAATAATGACAGAAAACTTCCCTAATTCAGTGAGGGAAAAAGGCCCACAAGTTCAGGAAGCACAGAAGGTCCTAATAAAGATGAACCCAAAGAGGCCCACTTCAAGACACATCATATTTAATATGGCAAGATTTAAAACAAAGAGAAAATCTTAAAGGCAGTAAGGTAGAAATGGCTAGTAACATACAAGGGAGCCCTGATAAGGCTGTCAGCTGATTCGTCAACAGAAACACTACAAGTCAGAAGGGATTGTCATGAAATAACCCAAGTAATGAAAAGTGAGGACCTACAACCAAGACTACTCTATCCAGCAAGGCTCTCATTTAATGTGGTAGGCAAAATAAAGAGCTTCCCAGACAAAAAAAAAAAAAAAAGGCTAAGAGTCCATCTCCACCAAACTAGCACTGCAAGAGATGCTGCTAAAGGGGCTGCTATAAGGAGAAGAAATGGGAGAGGGGACACAGGTATGGATAAATGGCAATGAATAAGTACCTTGCAATAATAACCTTAAATGGAAACAGATTAAATGCTCCAATCAAAAGACATATGGTAGCTGAATGGATAAGAAAACACAACTCGCATATATGCTGTCTACAAGAGACTCACCTCAGAACAAAGATCTACACCACATGTAAGTGAAGGGATGAAAAAAAATATTCCAAGCAAACGGACATGAAAAATAAGCTAGGGTAGCAATACTTATATCAGACAAAATAGGCTTCAAAACAAAGGCCATAAAAAGAGATAAAAAAGGTCACTACATAATACTTAGGGGAGCACCCAACATAGGAGCACCTAAATATATAAGGAAAATCTTGTAGGACTTCAAAAAAGATATCAAGAGCAACAGAGTCTTCATAGGGGATTTTACTACCCCACTGTCAACAATGGATAGATCTTCCAAATAAAAAATCAATAAGAATGTTGTGGCATTGAACAACACTCTAGATCAAATGGACTTAATAGACATTTATAGAACATTTCACGCCAAAGAAGCAAAATATATATTCTTTTGAAACACACATGGAACGTTTTAAAAGAAAGACCACGTGGTAGGGCACAAAACAAGCCTCAACAAATTCAAGCACACTGAAATCATATCAAGCATGTGCTCAAATCACATGACTTGAAACTAGAAACCAATCTCAAGGAAAAAACCTCAAAAACATTCAAATACATGGAAGCTGAATGGCATGTTATTAAATAACAAATGGGTTAATAATGAGATCAAAGAAAAATCAAAAAGTTTCTGGAAACAAATGAAAATGAACACACAACAACCCAACACCTATGGAACACAGCAAAGGCAGTCATGACAGGGATGTTCATAGCAATACAGGCCTACCTAGAGAAGATAGGAAAATCTCAAATAAACAACCTAACTCTATTTCCACAAGAACTAGAGGAACAAAAACAAACCAGAGTGAGTATGAGGAAAGAAATAATTAAGATCAGAGCAAAATTAAATGACATAATGACTGAAAAAAAAATTCAAAGGATCAATAAATCCAGGAGCTGGTTCTCTGAAAAGATAAACAAAACTGACAAACCTTTAATCAGACTCATCAAGAAAAAAAGAGAGGGGACACAAATAAATAAAATCAGAAACGAAAGAGGAGAAATTACAACTGATACCACAGAAATACAAAGGACTGTAAGAAATAACAATGAATAACTAACTATATGCCAATAAATTGGACAACATAGTGAAATACATAAATTTCTAGAAACATACAATCTTCCAAAACTGAATCAAGAAAGAGAAAGCCTGAATAGACCAATAACAACTAGTGAAACTGAGCAGTATTCAAAAAACTCCCGGCACACAAAAGCCTTGTGCCAGATGGCTTCACAGGTGAATTTTACCAAGCATTTAAAGAACTACTAACTCCTATCCTTCTAAATCTATTCCAAAAAATTCAAGAAGAGGGAAGACTCCCAGACTTTCTATGAGGCCAGTATTATCCTAATTCCAAAACCAGGTAAAGACACAACCAAGAAAGAAAATTACAGGCCAATATCTCTGATGAACACAGATGTTAAAATCCTCAACAAAATACTAGCTGAACAGATCCAACACTGCATTAAAAAGATCATTCATTATGATCAAGTGGGATCCATCCAGGGATGCAAGGATGGTACAACATTCACAAATCAATAAACATATCACATAAACAAAATGAAGGACAAAAATTACATGATCATATCAATAGATACTGAAAAAGCATTTGATAAAATCTAGCACACAGTTATGATAAAAACATTCAACTATGTGGGAATAGAGGGAGCATACCTCAACATAATAAAGGCTGAATACAAAAAACCATAGCCAACAATATACTCAATAGGCAAAAATGAAAAGCTTTCCCCTTAAGATCAGGAAGAAGACAAGGCTGTCCACTCTTACTACTCTTACTGTACATAGTACTGGAAGCTCTAGCCACAGTGATCAGACAAGAAGATGAAATGAAAGGCATCCAAATTGGAAAGGAAGAAGAATGTCATTATTTGCAAACAACATGATAGTGTACCTACAAAACCCTATATTCTCCACCAAAAAACAACTCGACATAATAACTGAATTTGACAAAACAGTGGATTACAAAGTCAATATTCAGAAACTGATGGCATTTTTGTATACCAACAATAAAATATCAGAAAGAGAAACTTGGAATAAAATCCCATTTACTATAGCAACAAGAAAAAATAAAGTACCTAGGAATAAACCTAACCAAGGAGTAAAAGACCTGTACTCAGAAAACTAAAGAACACTGAAGACAGAAATTAAGGAAGACACAAATAAATGGAAGCATATACCATGTTCATGGATTGGAAGAATTAACATCATTAAAATGTCTGTACTACCCAAAGCAATCTATAGATTCAACACAATTCGTATTAAAGTACCAATAGCATATTTCACACATCTAGAACAAATACTTCAAAAATTTATATGGAACCAAAAAAGACTCTGAATGGCCTCAACACTTGAAAAAGAAGAACAAAGTAGGAGGGATCACAATAACTGATATCAAACTATACTACAAGGCCATTGTAATCAAAACAGTCTGGTACTGGTATAAGAACAGACACATAGATCAATGGAACAGAATAGAGAGCCCAGAAATAAATCCATGCCTTTACAGTCGATTATATTTGACAAAGGGGGCAAGGGCATAAAATAGAGTAAAAATAGCCTCTTCAATAAATGGTGTTGGGAGAATTGGACTGGTACGGGCAAAAAGAAAAAAAAAAAAAGAAGAAGAAGAAAAATAGACCACCAACTTACATCATATACTAGAACAAACTTAAAATGGATAAAAAACTTAAACATAAGTAGTGACATCATAAAAGTCCTAAAGGAAAACACAGACTGTAAAATTTCATAATTCTATGTAGCAATGTTTTCACCAATATATCTCCTAGGGCAAAGGAAATAAAGAAATAAATAAACATAGTGGACTACATCGAATTAAAAAACTTCTGGATGGTTAAGGAAAGGATCATCAAAATGAAAAGGGAACTGACCGTATGGAAGAACATATTTGTCAATGATACATCTAACGAGGGTTTGACCTCCAAAATATATGAAGAACTCATACAACTCCACACCAGGAAGATACACAATCCAACTAAAAAATGGGAAAAGGACCTGAACAGACACTTCTCCAAGGAGGACAGAGAGCCCAGAGACATGTGAAAATGTGCTCAGCATCACTAGCCATCAGAGAGATGCAAATTAAAACCATAATGAGGTATCACCTCACACCTGTCAGAAGGGCCGTCATTAATAAATCTACGAATAACAAGTGTTGGCAAGGATGTGGAGAAAAGGGAACCCTAGTGCACTGTTGGTCGGAATGCAGACTGGTAAAGTCACTGTGGAAAATAGTAAGGAATTTCCTCAGAAAACTAAAAATAGAACTGCCTTTTGACCCAGTGATTTCACTGCTGGCAATATACCCTAAGAATTCCAAAACACCAATTCAAAAGAACCAATGCACCTCTACTTTCAGGGCAGCCCTATTTACAGTAGCCAAGTGCTGGAAACAGCCTAAGTGCCCATCAGTAAATGAACGGATCAAAAAACTGTGGTACATTTACACAACGGAATACTATGCAGCAGAGAGAAAGGAGCTCCTACCCTTCATGACAGCATGGTTGGAATTGGAGAATATTATGCTAAGTGGAATAAGCCAGTCCATGAAAGACAAATACCATATGATCTCACTCATAAGACGAATCTAATGAACAAAATAAACTAATGAACAAAATAGAACCACAGGCATGGAAACATGGAAGAGATTGACAGTGACCAGAGGGGAGGGGGTAGGAGGATAATGGCAGAAAGAAGGGGAAGACACAGTTACAGAGCATGTATGAATGACTCAGGGACATGGACATCAGCGTGGAAGATGACTGTGGGAGTCAGGGATTAGGATGGGTGGAGGAGGGCAAAGGAAGAAAAATTGGGACAACTGTAGTAGAATAACAATAAAAAAGATCTCAAAATAAATAAATAAATAGCTCTGTTTAATTGACTTAAAGGAATTGAGTGCTTTATACTGATTAAGAAACATAACAGAAACTAACCCAAATATTCTTCAAGTTCTGAAAAATTATCTGGTATTAAAGTTAATTTAAGTGTATTGGCTTAATTTAAAACAGACATCTCTTTAGAGTTACCAGAATCAAGTATGATACTTTTATTCTACCTAAGCTACAAATCTGTCAACAAGAAAGATAATTCAGTACAATAAAATTTTCATAATCTAAGCATAATTGTTAAGAATAAATAGATTATATAATGAAAGATTTTTCAATGAAACTTTGTAGCAATTATTATGTGATATCATGTATGTACTTAAAAATAATTTCCTTGTATCTTTTGGTGCCTTGAAATTTTAAAGTTATGCCAGCTAAATTAAATGATGATTTAGATCATCTCCAAGTAAGATAAAATATTGAAACATTAGTTGCTAAATATGCCTAAATTTACCAACTTTTGGCTTCTTATTACAGAGAAACTAAAAGATAAACATGGGTTTATTAGTAAATATGTCATATTGAAAGACTGTACTATTAAAAAGGGAACATGTTCCTTGAAATTATAAAATGTATTCATAAACTTGCCATTCTGAAATAATACCAATGTAAGTGTTCAGAATTATTTAGTTTAGGGTTAAAAATTTTTTTTTTAATTTTACTTATTTATTTTTAGACAGAGGGAACAGGAGGAGAATGAGGGAGAGAAACAACAAAGTGTGGCTGCCTCTCACACGCCCCCTACTGGGGACCTGGCCTGCAACCCAGGCATGTGCCCTGACTGGGAATCGAACCAGCAACCCTTTGGTTCAAATTTTTATGACTTTTTATTTGAAATTATTACTTTTTTTAATCTCAGTTTTCAGATATAAGTATTTTTTTCTCCAAAGCTGGCTATGACCTATAGCAAATTAGTAAATTATACTTTTGAAACCAAGATTCAAGCATTTACCTTTTCCACCCTACCTGATCCCTTCAGAATTTGGAAACTATCAGTGAGTATTCCTATTTTCATGGCCACGTAATTATTCACGGAAGTTCAAAAAGAACCCTTTCTCATTATAATAGAACTCAACTGCAAACACTGGTTATATTACAAGGCTTTGAGTACAAGGTCTCGTTGGAGAACGATGTGCATAGTCTCAGACATGACCGGACAGCTTCGAGGAACAAAGATGAGCTCACAGAGCCTCCTCAGGAACACTGGCCTGGCATGCTGTTCCCAGGGTTCCCAGCAGCCTTACCAGGAAGACCTGTGCATTTAGATTGCCTGCTTTTGCGGTGCAATTAATTAAAGGAAATGAAAAAAATTAAATACCTCAATTGACAACCAGGACATTATGTGTACTGGGAAAGACACCATCAAAAGGACTCTTTACAGCCCTGGCTGGTGTAGCTCAGTGGATTGAGCACGGGCTGGGAACCAGACGGTCCTGGTTCGATTCCCAGTCAGGGCACATGCCTGGGTTGCGGGCCGGGTCCCTGTGAGGGCCATGTGGGAGGCAACCATACATTGCTGTTTCTCTCCCTCTCTGTCTCCCTCCCTTCCCCTCTCTCTAAAAATAAATAAAAATAAAATCTTAAAAAAAAAAAAAAAAAAGGACTCTTCCAAGATGGAAAGGACCCTAATCAGGTACTTTTAACCAATAGGTGTATAGTGACAGAAAATCTGATGTTAAAAATTACTAGGAAGTGCCCTGGCTGGCATGGCTCAGTGGATTGAGTGCCAGCCTATGAGCCAAAAGGTCGCTGGTTCAATTCCCAGTCAGGGCAAATGCTACCTGAGTTACCAGCCAGGACTCTGGCTGGGGGCGTAGGAGAGGCAACTAATCGATGTTTCTCTCACACATTGATGTTTCCCTCCCTCTCTTTCTCTGTCCCCTCCCCTCTCTCTAAAGGTAAATAAATGGAGTTTAAAAAAAAAAAATGACTAGCAAGTGAAGCAGACAGCACCTGTTGCGGCCAGCTAACCCACAGGACAGCCTGTGGCCAGGACTGTATAATCTACACCTTCATTTTTCCTTTTTCCTCTCTTCAGTTCCTTCCTATCTTACAAATAATATGAAAGGCCATCAACTCACTGTAATAATTATTGTTTCCTTTTCTACCTTGATTTCTGCCCAGAAAGAGAACTCAGCATCATCTTTAAGCCTACTTCACAGGTCAAAACATGCAACTGGTTGCACACACAGTTTTCAAATGCCCGGTGATGCCAACCCCAGGAAAGGTTCCGGATTCGGAAGAATGCTTGTCTCTTGGGCAGGTGTTACAATGAATGAAAACATAATTAGAAACTTATCAAATACCTTAAGGGAAATCACTGGAGCTACCACCAAAGCAATAACCAGTCGGGAAAATGTTTAAATCCCCTTGCATGAGTTGTGGCAGGTAACTGAATTGCTCCTGACTATATCCTAGCCGAAAAAGGTAGGGTTTGTCCTGTTGTTAATACCTCTTGTTCTACTTGGGAAAAACATCGCTGGTGAAGTAGA
Organism: Micronycteris hirsuta; assembly: GCA_004026765.1. Taxonomy (NCBI): domain Eukaryota; kingdom Metazoa; phylum Chordata; class Mammalia; order Chiroptera; family Phyllostomidae; genus Micronycteris; species Micronycteris hirsuta. The sequence goes on along the minus strand of PVJI01001599.1, from coordinate 52,598 downwards.
GATGGAACTAGATAAAATCCAGGCACAAACAGGATGGGTTAAGACAGTGCCCACTAATACTTCATGGCTCTTTGGTATCTCCAGCTGGCTGCCCTCAGGTGTTGCCTCCTGGTTCAGATTTATTCTTCAAATAGGACTTAACATTTTGTTTGTTATTTTAAGATTTTTTTTTCCTATTATAAAACTTTGTTTTTCATAGCTCAATGTTACAAAGAGACCCCTAGGATACTGGTGCTCAGTGCTATAAGATAATCACTAAGACATAGGAGACTTCATTTGAGAAACTCCAAGAGACCACGGAAGATGTATGCCCTTAAAGGAACATGACAGTAAAACTTTACTGTGTTTTGGTGTCCTGTTGCTCAAATGTGGCCTAAGGCTAAAAAACAAACCCACTTTTCTTCCTAGGTGAAACATGACATATCCGGAAAGAACTTTCCTGGAGACAAGGGACCACTGATGCTTTTAATAACCAATCATCAGTGTAGCTTTCTTGTGATTACTTTCCAGGAAAGATCTCAATCAAAAGGGGGAAATGTAAAAAATAACATACTTGGAATCCCTTTAAAATGGAGTTGAAGGTTCCATGCAGAGGAACTCCTAGCACATCTTACTCGCAAACCTCTGGAATGTTAAAACTTAGCAAAATAACCTTTGGACTGGGCCTAAAGCAGGACTGTATTCCAACTGTTTGTTATGATTAGGAATGAAACTTAAATTATTCTTTAGAAGGAGCGTCACTGCGTTAGCGTATCCATACCTACAGAAATTCTTTCCTTAGCTTATTAACACACATAGAAAGGACTTCCTTCGATTCATGTAATTGTTCCCCTTCCCTTTCTCCTAAATACCCCTTGCCTTCACAAAGATTAACATTTAGACCTCCATACTCCCAGAATGAGAAGGTGCTTGTTGAAATAGAAGATCCATTTTAGAAAATAAATTCCATTTCTCTCCATACCTGAGTGTAATGTATGTGCAACCTTGCTACACAAGGCACGTTATAATTTGGCTGCTACTTACCTACCTAGCCTTACCCCCCACCCCCTCCTTCCTATAGGCCCTTGCTACCTAGGCTGCCTCTCACCTTACACATGCTGTTTCTTCTACACTGAGCCCTCTTCTTATCTTCATCTGGTTAAGTCCTACAAACTCTTAATACGAGGTGGTACCCCTCCCAACCCCTCCCCAAAAAACAGACTCATCTTCTGGAGGGCAGGCCCCTTGTACTACAGGCTGCCACTGCTAGGTGGGTGTTCTAGGAACCCATCTGTATCAGTGTACCAGCTGGTGGTATTGTGAGAGACTGTGTTCAGCTTTGGTGAAATTTTTTTGAAAGACTCTTTCAATGTGTTTGCCCATTTTGTGATGGGTGATTTAAGAGCGCACCTGCCCGCACCATGCTGAGTGTTCAGCAGTTTTTGACTAAAAACAGCATGACCCCTGTGCCTCACCCTCCCTGTTCACCCAATCTCTTCCCAAGCAACTTTTTTTTTGTTTCCCCAGATGAAAAAGTCCTCAAATGGAAATGGTTTGCCAATGTGGAAGAGATGAAACAAAAAACAGCAGAAGTACTAAAAGGCATCAAAATTGACAAGTTCAAAAACTGTTTTGAGCAGTGGAAAAAAAAAGTCTCAACAGGTGTACTGCACCAAATGGAGAGTACTTTGAGGGTGACTGAAGTTTAAACACGTAAGAATAAATACACAATATTTTATAAATAAATTCCAGGGTTTTTTGGGTCCCCCCTTATATATCACCTTGGAATCACTTCCTCCAAAAAACTAATCCTTCAAGCTCCAGTCACATACCTCTCCTATGAGGTCCCATGACACCCTACACTTCCATATGCTGGCAAGTATGTGTAATGTAGACATCAAATGACCTATTACTGTACTGGACTAGTTTCAGTGAGGGAAGGGATACTGACTGACACCATCTCCAAGGTACTTCACATGATTCCCTGGGCATTCAGAAAACACTCGACCCTGCTAAGTTCAACTACAATGTCTTCGAGAAGAACAAACTCTTCTAGCATGTATCTTGTGGGCCCATGGTCACCTTTGCAGCTCATAAGGTTTATGATCCATGACAATTTTAAGACTGGATCTCAATTTCTCTGACTTAGAAGAACTAGGAGAGGCATTTTACCACTCTTACAGGGGTTCTTTCTAAGCTAAGAGATGGAAATTTATTGCAAGCAAGCTCAGAAAGATTAATGCTAAACAAGTGACAGAGTAAGTACATAGGAGAGAGTGCATAAGTAGTAAAAGAGAAAGCAAAATAACTCATTCAGCCCTGACCAGTGTGGCTCAGTCGGTTGGGCATCGCTCCGCAAAGCGAAGTCCCGGGTCTGATTCCCAGTCAGGGGACGTGCCCAGGTTGTGGGTCCACAGTCAGGGTGCGTGCAAGAGGTCCCCAGCAGGGGCAGTTCTTCTATCTCACAGCAATGTTTCTCTCCCTCGCTCCCTCTCTTTCCCCCTCTCTAAAAATAAATAAATATTTCTAAAAAATCCAATAAAAGCTTACCTTTGCAATTAATATCAGCAATTACTTCATTCTTTTTCATGGTTTCTAATAGCTGTCTTACTTCTTCAGCATTGCCATTTCTGGCATGATGGAGAAGCTGTTGTTCGGTTTCTGTATTCATTTCTACATCAAAAAAAAAAATGACAAAACTGCTTTTATCTAAGAACATAGTTAGCTTTTAAATACTACCTGCTAATACAAAAAGGGGAAAGAATCCTCTTTATTTTGCAGCTAGACACAACAACTAATGAAATCAGTTGCAGGACCAGAACTTGACCCTGACGGGCGGCTTGCCCTTTGTATTATTTTTGAAGAAGCGCACTGGACATTGGGGCAAGTTTCTTAATGTTTCAAAGCCTGCTTTCTCATCTGCAAAATACAACCAATTTCATGAGCTGTCATAAAATTATGTCTATAAAAGCATTCTGTCAAATACAGGTATTTTACAATAGTTATTACAACAATTACTAAAGTAAAAATATGGCCATTCAAATAAAAATATTAAAGGCTGAAATGTAAATTAACACATTCAAAACCTGCACAAAAAAACATTCTGAATAGAAAAAATAAATTTTGATAAGGACCTTGACATGGCCATTACAAATAAGTTTTTCCTCTTTCATATTTTCTTATAAACTCCAAAACGAATATTGAGGACTATACAGAAATATAAAGCATATATGCCAAAATGTTATGAATAGCAATTCCCAAAAGAAATACTAATTCATTCTATTAATTTCAAAATAAATAAAAATAAATCAAACAAAAATATGGGTTTTTGCCTACCAGAGTAGCAAAAAAAAAAAAAAAATTAAACACACACAATGCCTTCATGGACAGGAAACATACACTCTGATTCTCTGATAAACTGCTCATATAAATGTAAATGCATACAATTTTTCGTATGTTGCCGGGAAGAGGCAACTATTTAACAATATTTTTAAAATTTCATAATACATAGCACTGAGGGGAAAATTGTAGGAAGCTGGCAGCACAGGAGACACCAGGACCCTCTCTCTAGCTAGAAAACAAACGCCCCAGGAGTTGCCCACTGCGCACTGAGCGAGTTCCAGCTGGAGCAGAAGACTGTGTCCCAGGCTAGAACTCAGAAGATGAGAGTTTTCCGCATATCAACTGTCGGTCAAGCTGTAGGGGCAAAGCCCCTTCCCTGAGAGAAGATTAACATTTACGGGGAAGCAGGCCAGTGGCTGGCAGAAAGGACCAAGTGTAGAAAGCAGGGACAAAAGAGGGTGGCAGCACGGAAGCCAAGAGGGGCGTGTTCTAGGGGCCGGATGGCTGAGAAAGACCCAAGAAAGGGCAGGGACGAGCACGGCCTGCAAAGGGCTGCTGCTACGGCAAGTACAGCGCCACCACCGATGTACTCCAGAATTCTTTCAGTGGGCCTGGCGGTGACAGAAAAGACGTGGGGAGATTGAGGAGTAAAAGCGGTAACACGAGGGAGCACACCAGACTCCTTTAACGCAACTTGATTCTGAAGAGCTGGTGACAGTTTCAGTTTTGGAAGTTAGAAAATTGGGCATGTTTATAGTCTGTGGAGCAAGAGCCAAAAGAAGAGTAAGCACTTGCAATACAGGAGAAAGGATGGATGAGGGAGGGATCACAGCAGGTCCTAGAGGAGACTTAAGCAGGTAGATGAAAAGCCCAAGATGGCAACCATTTTCCTAAGAAAAGAAACAGATTCTTAGGTACCTTAACAGGAGAGAGGCTCTCACTACAATATAGGATGGGGGCGGGGTGGGGGGGTGAGTAATAGAAATAAAATAAAGATCGTTTTTATTTTAAAATTAAGAGGGGAAGAAGGCCAGGGCACATACCTAGGTTGTGGGTTCGATCTCCGGCCAGGTCACCTACCGGAGGCAACTGACTGATGTGTGTCTGTCTCTCTCTCTCTCCTCCTCGCCCTTCTGCTCTAAAAAGCAATGAAAAATAGGTCCTAGAGTCAGAATTTTTAAAAAATTTCACCAAGACAGAAAAATAAAACTGCAGCTGCTCTATGCCTAAATCCCACATGTATCCATTTTAACACAGACACCTGTTTGATTACAAAATCCTCTTAAAGCAATTTGGATATTCCTTCCTTTTCAAAGCAATTTAAAGCCTTATCCAACTAAGTTGGTCTATCTGCAGACTGAGCCAATTCTAAAGGTTTTCCAACTGTAAACCTTGGGACTTATGCAAACAAGCAGTACCTTGAAAACAAATTCCAAAACGCAAACAGGCTTTGTCAATGCTTTTCCAGCATCAGCAGCGGTGGGCGGGGACAGACACTTTCTCCCCCTTCCCTTACAGACAAGTGTGTTACAGCATGGACACATTTAAAACTTAGTTCTATAAACAATGATCTTTTTGAAGCAGAAACAGTAAAACTACACTTTTATAACAAACTAATTTCCCAGTGGCTCAAACACCATCAAAGTAACACAACTCCAAAAATACATGTTATTTAAAAACCAAGTAAACATCCCGAAATGATATCAGTAGAATAATATGATCCTTATGCTCCGTTTAGCTATGCTACAAATAAATTGCTAAGAAAATGTTCCAAACCACTGCATAAAAACATTCATCACAACTTCTTGCTTCATCCAAGAAGCACCATAACTAAAAGCCCTCTACTATCTCTGCAAACCCGAATACTCAGAATACACGCTAGTATCTGAAACTGTATTCCTTCGTGGGCATCTACGAGCCAGCAGGAGCTGGGGAGGTTTCCATCGCGACAGCCACAAGAGGCTGTGGTACCCACATCGACCACCGGGTCAAAGTTGTGGACAGGTTCTGCGACTTTAAATGAAATGACATCTAAAGAAAACCAATTTTACCATAGGATAATTGATAGAAACAAGTTACAAGGTTATAATGAAATGTTATTTAAGGACCTGCTGTATCGCCTTCCCTATCTCTACTACCATGCAAGGAGGTGAATGAATCAATAAACACTTAATTGAGAGCCTACCACATTCTAGGTATTGTCCTAAACTTTGACAACACATTAATAAATAAAACCAGGCCTTCCACTGAGAGAACTTATGATGTAAAGAAGGCAAGTGTACAAATAAATTACTATCTACATTTCTCAAAAGGTCTCATTTGTCCTCTTTACCACCACCCTTATCCTTCAATAAACCCTCACGTCTATTTTTGCCGCATAGGTATTCCTGTAGGTATTCCTGTGGTCATTGCTTCGGCTCTGTCTGTATTCCTGTAGGTATTCCTGTGGTCATTGCTTCGGCTCTGCCTACACTACTCTGCAAACTGAGTTTGAAATGGGGCCCATATCCAGTCCCCACAACATCCCTAGTACCTAGCAAGCTGCTTAAAACACAGTAATAAATCAAATATTAATTAAGTGGACAGATGCACAAATGGATGAATGAAGGTGGACTTGCTGGATTGGCTAAAAAGTTTGTTTAGCTTTTTTCCATAGATGCCTCTAGTAGTGCTTAGTTGTCTTTAACTTCATTCAAAACAATTATGTTAGACTGTATCGTGACAGCCGTCATATCAGCGTGTATTTAAAAAACTTACCAAATTGGTGAATTTTTGTGCAGCCATTTTAATATTGAAGATGGAAGAAGATACTCAACATTTTCCACATATTATGCTTTATTATTTCAAGAAAGGTAAAAACACAACTGAAATGCAAAAAAAAGATTTGTGCAGTGTATGGAGAAGAAGCTGTGACTGATTGAATGTGTCAAAAATGGTTTGCAAAGTTTCTTCGTACTACTGACCTTTTGGCCAAATAATTCTTTGCTATGAGGCTGTCTGATGCACTGGAAGATGTTTAACAGCATCCCTGGCCTCTGCCCACTCGAAGCCAATAGCAGGAGAGAGCCGACATACTCAAAATATCCAAATCAATCAAGTTATTGGTGAAAATGAAAAATATGTCTTATTTTATGGGGGAAAAAACCTAAATGGACTTTTTGGCCAACCCAATAGCTCCTCAAGAACAAAGCCATCAAGTTCTCTATAGGAAGGCCTCAAGGCAACACATTTGTTATGAGCAAAAATAAAATTAATGAAGTTTTTTTATATGCCACAAGAAATAAATACCAAAAAAAGGAGAAATTTTCTAAATACATACTCTACAAATATTTAGCATTATCATTACTATTTAATTAGATGAATCTTAAACTATTTAATGCCTCTAAACAAGTTACCTGTAGAAAAAAATGCAAAATAATCCAAATGTACATGTTGAACAGATTTTTTAAAACATTCTTAAAAATCATGAGAGCTTGTTTCAGAAAAATGCTTTTCTCTGATGTTTAAGCCAAAAGAAAAAGACAAACAATCCCTTAATGCTGCTGATCAGAATGGATCTGCGCCAAACCCTATCAGGACATACAGTATTTTTCATGATCACTTTATGTATTTTTTCCAACTCCTCTTTTCACATTCATGCAATTCCAAGCTGTTTTCAGATTAATTAATAAGATTGTAATGTCCAAGAGAATGTTTCCAAGGAAATAACTAAATAAAAACCATTTTGAGCTTCAAAAACTGGGAGACTAGAGACCATTTTGCCTTATGTTTCCTCTCCTCCAAGGTCCACAAAGGAAGCTAGACTTCTAATTTTAAATTGTGTGGAAAGCAAATTCATACTTTGTTATATTATAAACACTGCAGATTACCTAATTAAAGTGGTACCCATACTTGATTGCTGGGGGAAGGGGATTTTAGGGGACTAAAAGTAGTACCCAGACTTGATAGTCCATGCCACTAAGTCCTCACTCAATACAGTGGATAAATTCTGTCGTCCCGACACCTCTGAGATCTTGGCAGAGACTCTAAAATTTGTAGTTTTAAGGGCAATCATAACTTGTTAAATTTGGTCAGAGGTCTATTATTTTGTAATTTGAACTGCTACTTTACTATTCATGTTTAATTTCTGTAGAATCAAATTAGCAAATCCCTACAGAAATCAACAATAAAATTCAACAATCAGAGTTATTTCACCCAAGTACCATAAATTCAAAATACTAAATGTATCCTTTGAGTTCTTAAAGGTACTTGAAAAGTTAAAAATCAAGGAAATTCAGGCTAACTTTATTAAATAATACATATTACATCTAACTAGACTTCAAAATATCAGGAAATATAGCAGTTCCTCAAAAATTAAACACAGAATTAAAATATGACTGACAATTCCACTCCCAGCTGTACAACCAAAGAATTGAAAGCAGGGACTCAAACAGACACTTACACACCTGTGTTCACAGCAGCACTGTTCACAAGAGGCAGAAGGAACCTAAGTGCCCAGTGATAGAGAAGTAGAAAAACAACATGTGTTATATACATACAATGGAATATTATTTATATTCTGATATATGCTGCAACATAGATGAACCCTGTACATATTTTGCTACGTGAAATAAGCCATAAACAAAAAGACAGATATATTATTCCACTTATATGAGGTATCTAGAGTAGAAAAATTCCTATGTAGAAAGACGATGGTTACTAGAAAAAGCTGGAGGAGGAAGGAATGGGGAGTTGGTGTTTAATGGGGGCAGAGTTTCTGTTTGGGGTGATGAAAAGTTCTAAAGGTGGATAGTGGTAATGGTTGCACAACAATGTGAATGTACTTAATGCCACTAAATAATACATTTTTAAATGGTTCAAAAGGTAATTTGATGTCATGTGTATTTTACCACAATAAAAAAAAAAAAGCCAGGACTCCCGGTCAAAATGGCAGCATAAGAAGACATGGCTCACCTCTTCACACAACCACAACAAAATTATAACTAAAATATAGAACGACCATTGCTCAGAACTGACAAACTGAGCTGAATGGAAGTCTGACAACTACAGAATAAAAGAAACCATATCCATCCAGACTGGCAGGAGGGGCACAGCATGGAGAGGGCTGGTCCCACATCCACATGTAGTGGATAAAAATTCCGGAGAGATATCTTGGGGGTGAGAATGTCAGCCCTACACCAGTCTCCCCAGCCTAGGATTCTAGTGCCAAGAAGATAAGTCCCCACAACTTCTGGCTGCAAAAACCAGCAGGCATTGAGTTGGTGAAAGAAACTGATAAAGTCTCAAGCAGTTCTTCCTAAAGAACCCACACATGAACTCACCTAATCACATTCACTCCCTCTAGGCTCCAGCGCCTGGGTGGTAGCTTGAAGGGCACTAGTGGCACCACCCAGAAAACCCCAGGGCCAGCGTACCCAGTGGACAGCTACAGACCACATCAGAGCACCAGAACTCTGCCCCTACACAGCTGATCCTCCATGGAGGGTGGAGGTTGGTGGTAAGTGCTCACAGCCAATCCCTGCAGCTGACTGGCCTGGGTAAATCCCTCCCACTGACCTGCCAACAATCACCAAGGCTCAACTACAAGAGGAGGGTGTACTCAGCCCACACAAAGGGTGCACCTCCAGTACCCAGCTTGGGTGATAGGGGGCGCTATGCCACTGGACCCTACAGGACACACCTACTACATTAGGGCACACTCCCAAGACAGGGAGTCAAAGCAGCTCTACCTAATACACAGAAACAAACACAGGGAGGCTGCCAAAATGAGGAGACAAAGAAACGTGGCCCAAATGAAAGAACAGATCAAACCTCCAGAAAAAGAGCTGAATGAAATGGAAATAAGCAATCTACCAGATGCAGAGTTCAAAACACTGTTTATAAGATGCTCAAGGAACTTGATGAGGACCTCAACAGCACAAAGAAGATCCAGTCAGAAACAAAGCATACACTAATTAACAATTTACAGGGAAACATCAGTAGAATGGATGAAGCTGAAAATCAAATAAATGATTTGGAACATAAGGAAGCAAAAAACAACCGATCAGAGCAGCAAGAAAAAAAGAGAACCCAACAAAATGAGGACAGTGTAAGCAGCTTGTGAGACAACTTTAAGCAATCCAACATTTGCTTCATAGGGGTGCTAGAAAAAAACAAAGCAAGAAACTGGAAAACTATCTGAAAAATTAATGAAAGAAAATTTCTCTTGTTTGGTGAAGGAAATAGACATTCAAGTCCAGGAAGCACAGAGTCCCAAACAAGATGAAGGCAAAGAGGACCACCCCAAGACACATCAATTAAAATGCCAAAGGTTAAAGATAAAGAGATGGGAGGGGCTGTGGGAGAATGGATGAGAGGTGAGGGGATTAAATATACAAATAGGTAGCCATGGGGATGTAAAGTACAGTATAGGAAAGGGAGTAGCCAAAGAACTTACATGCATGACCTGTGGACATGAACAAGGGTGGGGGGATTGCCTGAAGGAGTGGGGGCTGCTGGGTGGAGGGGAGCAAAGGGGGAAAATCAAGACAACTGTAATAGCATAATCAATAAAATATAATTTGAAGAAAAAGTCAGGAAGTATTGGATATATGGCTTTCACAATCACCAAATAGCTTTGTACTATTAACAAAGCCAAAAGGAACCTAATTATTCAAAAATTGTTATAATTACATGTTGTAATTATTTTTTAAATTCTCAGATACTGATTTTACCCTTGGTATTACACTAAAATAAGGTTTGAAACACACTGAATACTGGGAGTTTGAATCGTGAGAAAAATTAAATGCGTTTATAAACAAATACATATATCTTTTTTAAAGATTTATTTATTTTTAGACAGAGGGAAAGGAGGGAGAAAAAGAGGGAAAGAAACATCAATGTGTGACTGCCTCTCAAGCACCCCCCACCGGGGATCTGGCAGGCAACCAGGCATGTGCCCTGACTGGGTAATGAACCGGTGACCCCTTGGTTCTCAGGCCAGCACTCAATCCACTGAGCCACACCGGCCAGGGCACGAATACATATATTTTACAAATTAATCTTAAAAACAGTTTTAAAAATCTATAGTGGCTTGGTTAGCACTGCATGCCAAGGCAGCAACTAGTTCTCACTGCAGTGGGTTTTTTCTGATATGATATTGTGTTAATATGAGGAAAATATTAAAAATTAAAGTAACCATGTAAAATCATGGCAACAGCAAAAAAATAAATTTTGTTCTCAATCATACCTGTTCCTAAAAAACAGTAAGTCCTCTAACATGTGTGGGCGCATACATACATATGTGTATACATAACAAACTAGGACATTTGTGATAATACAACTTAATGCATTTTGTTGTAGAAATTCTACATTAGTAGACACAGTCATATTTAACACTGATTTCAGAAATGAAGAAACTGAAAAGTACAAAAGTAAATTTACTTGCTGAGTGTTGTATGACAGTAAAGTCACAATTAGAATCCAGAACTTTTAATCGGAGGTGAAATAATATTAATGCTATATATTTCATAAAATTCAAACCAGCCTCTAAAATTAAGTGCCAATTTTTGTTCATGATCCTAATTTTTGTTCATGTGTGAGCACTGAGGAAGTGACTCTGACTCTGAATTAGGACTTAAACCCATTTTAAGAAGCTTTATTTACTAACTAAAATGAGATATCCAAAACATGACAATTTAAGGAAAACAACAGCAAATTATAAAGTCTATTTTAGGAAACACTCATCCTTTCTTTTACAAATAAATAACTAAATTAAACATCATTTTATTTTTAATTTAGTGAAACTTTTACTCTAGCTTCCTTGAAGAGACTGTGCCCAGATTAAAAGCATCATCTCCGATGGGCTAGAATTGTATATTTCACACCACAGTTCATAAACCACCGAATTCAAAGTAAAAATGTTTATACCAAGTTATTATTCACTTTGTATTTGCCATTTTCACATTACCTTCTCTTTCACATTCAGTACATAGCCACCCTGACTTGGATGCCATACATACAGTAAAGAACAATCCTGCTTGCCGGACATTCATCTTTTACCTTTTCTCGGTTGAAAATTTTAATATTTGTCAGAATTGGTGAAAATTAAATAAGCTTCATGGCTTTGCTTTATGACACTCTTTAACCTTAGATTGCTATACATTTTTATCTGCTTCAACAACCTAGAACTAACCCTTAGACACACCCCTGATTTGAATTTCAACCTGATTCTGAACACTATTAACTACTATTTCAAAACAGGTGGTACACATAAAAGAAAAGGGCAGAAAAGTCCACAAATTACATAAATCTAGTTTTGGGTAATAAAAATACTAAGAAAGTGAAATGTTACATTTTAATGATAAAATTCATTAAATTTTAGACAATATATATTTAAATGTTTCCCACTTTTATTTCACATTTGAAAATTGTCTTCCAAAATAATGTATAATACTGACCAGTTACACACCATATATCCCTAAGTTTCTCTTTAAAGGAAATCTTTAAACAACAAAGTAAAAACCATGTGGTTACTTTCCACTGTCATATGATAGGAAAATGTACAGGTAAGGACTGCTTTCACTATCTGGCAATTTCCTATTTGCCAGCTGATGAATCCAAGAACTCAGACACAGTAAGTGACCCAGTATAACCTCTTACTAAAAGCATTAAAACTGTATCTTTTTGTTGTTGTTAAAACTATTTCTTATATTTGCCCACCTTATTAGTGGGTGAGGTCAGGTTAAGTAAAGAAAAATCCAACATCTCTAGGAATCAAAAACATCCTATAATTCTATGGCATTATGATCATCAACATAAGCCGTACAGAATGCTTCACTATCTTTTTTACACCTCTCTAATGAATTCTGGTGAAATGATATAAGCTGGTGCCTACTCTGCTAACACCTGACCTCTTTCTAGAACAGGAAAGAATTTACTAGTCATCAATGAAGTTCTGATTACCATCAGGCTTGGCCTGAAAAAACTGAAAAGGGTCCCAACCACTTCAAATTTCTCACATGCACTTACTACCTTAGTCTCTCTCCTTCATGTGTTACTAGTTAAGTTGATTTCTACTTTCTACTGACCACTTTTCTCAGTGAATACATATAATGTACAAAACTCACCTTCTATCAATGTAGAGAGGCAAGAAATTGCCACAACACAGTTCGAATTTATAAATGTGACACAGATGTATCTCTAAGTCAAATAAAGACGCAAGGAGAAATTATTTAATTTAATAGACGCTGCACCATGTCATCCCTCAAAAGAAACCAGCTGTATTCTTCTACTTAATTGTTGGTTGTAAACAAGTTATCATTTCCTTTGTTTTAAGGGAAAGAGTAGGGAGCAATATTTTTACAGAAGTAACATCTACTTGCTCTGAATTACCGGTGTAAATATTGCTGGAATAATACCTGCAAAACAGCTGCCTCCAGAGACAAGGATTGGCCACCACCACAAATTTCTGATGATGAACAAGGAGACATTTAGTAAGTGTCATCTGATAAACAGACTTTGGCAAAACCCTACACTGAGTGAGATAGGACAACTGCTTCAGATAAATCTACTCAACTTACAGCAGTTAACTCCTAATTTTAATATCAGTTGCTCAATGCTGCCAGAGACTTGCTCTGCCTGGGAGAAAAGACAAAAATGATAGTTACCTTTTAAAAAGGAATGTTACTAACAGTTTTCTCCCATTTCTCCTGTAAATTGTAGACACAGTCTGTAGTTTAGAAGTAGTAGATGCAAGGAGTGAGGATTTTGTAACTATTCTGTAATTAATACAGAAATCTTTAAATTTGCAGCTGGATAATTCAGAAAATAAACCTACCACACTGGCTAGGAAAACATTTACTGTATCATGGCTAGAACGCACACACTGCTCACCTCCTCCCCGGCCCCCCGCAAAAATCAGCAAAGTATTTTCCAAATGATGGCTGAAGAGGTTAGGCTATTCCGAACTCTATATCCATAATGCATCAACTATCGTACAATGCTAAGGCTTAAGTTTTCAGGGAAAACCCATCACTGATTTTAAAGCTGATTTAATTATACTACTAACTATCCACAAAAGCCTAATAGCTAAATTTGCAACATTTAATCAGCCTTGATTAAGCTAAATTAGTATCAAAATACCAACAGTTCTACTTCACAACACAGTCTGCATAACGCGACAATGTTGGCAACTGAAAACTAACATTAACAAAATCAGGACAACCCTGCCGACCAATAGGGCCACCAAGTTAATGATTCCTTTCTAATGTGCGCCTGCAATCTTTCATATTGTTTCTCAATCCCTTTGAGTCTTTCATGCTTGTCGAAGTAACCACTCTGTAGACTGAGAACGGTCACATGAACAGCTCGTGACTTCCACTGCGAATCAGTCCTCCTCACGTTAATATGACACTAAAAGTTACGATGCACACATCAAAGTACTACAGAAAAAGCACGCAGCTGATGACTTGGTAGGGAATGCATGGGCACCAGCGCCAAGTCGTAGCACCACGAGTGGAAGTGCACAAATGCCAACATCTTGCTAGTTTTAACAACTAACTTCCTAGCAGCTCTGAAGCAGCCAGGGGAAGCCGAATCCTGTCTTGGAGCCCAGCATCTTTACGCCAGGGCTCTGACCATGCTCAGGAGTCTCTCGCGGGAGACCAGCACGCTGCCCCTGCCAGGCGCAGACAGACCTCCCCCCAGCACCAGGCAGGGTGGAACCCGCCCGCCTGGGAACTGGCCTCGGAAACTGACCTACGCTGTCACCCGGACTACCAGAGCTCCCGCTGTGGGGGCCACGACCGCAGGCTTCCTGTGCGCTCGCCCCACGTCGATGAAGCAGAGGTCAACTCGCTCGCACTCTCGAGGACTCGGGGCCCCGGGAAGACACACGCTCCCGGATCCCAGCGCCAGGCACCGGGCGGAGCCAGAGGTAGCTGAACATCGTTCCGCGAGGTGGCGGCTCCGCCCCTCCCCGCGGCCAGCTCCACGAGCGCGCGCGGGCCCGCGCCTGTGTAATTTGCGCCGGGCTCGTGCGGCACGTGACCGGCTCGCAGGCCTCGCGGCGCGCGCGCTCCCGCGGCCCCGCCCCCGAGGCGGCACGCCCCGCCCCCGATCCGCTCCAGTCCCTCCTGGACCACAGAGGCCGTTTCCAGGCTTTGCCAACGGCTGGGAGGCGGAGCAAAGCCTCCGCGCTCCTGCCACGGTATTCCGACCCCGGAAAGAAGCGACGGACACTTCGCGGGGGACACAGAGGAGTTGTGGCGGGGAGAGGCAGGGCCGCCCCCCGACCCCAAGCCGAAGCAAATATAAATACTGGGTTAGTGCTCTGGAAATTTGTTATTAAACAGATACATCACCAGCTGCCCAGATTTGTTTTCTTTTCTGCTTTGGTTGCGACTTTGCCCGTGGGAATTTAATTGGCAGTGTAAATAAGCTACGCCCTTTTTCTCTCACACAACAAAGGCTGGACTTGACGTTTCTTAGAGCTCTCCCCGATCTAAAATGATATGAGCGAGGGATGCTTGAGGAGATATGTATTTAACAAAATTTCCTTCACTTCCGCCCTCCCCATCAAATCTTTTATAAAGAGTCTGCCACCTCTTAAGTCTCAATGCACAAGGAGTCCAGCTAAAGGAGTTAACGCAGTTTATGTGTAGGTTTAAACGCTAGTATAATTAACAACTTTTAAAAAATACGCATAACTAGAAGAGAAAGGAAAATTGAGCAAATAGTTCTTCAACTTGTACTTTTCAGTGTATTTAATGAACATGTTCTTTCGTAATGAAAAATTAATAAATAGGTATCGTTTTTAAGGAGCTGTAGTTTTATAATGAATTTAAATCCAGAAGCATATTGAGAACATATAGGCCAGTTTGTCATTGCATTACATGGGATAGGTCTTAATGGCAGATCTCTTAGGATGCCTTTGGAGTTCTCAGACAGTCTGCGTGGGAATCCCAGGCCAGCATCCTCTCAATCTCCAACTGCAGAAATGGGTGGTAACTGAAGCGGTCACGTTTGCCTCGCAAAGAAGGCACCTCAAGGCTTATTTTCTAATGATACTGAATTATCTTCACAACCAAAAGAAAAAACTGACTATTGAAATAATGTTCCATATGATTCCGCAAAAGCCTTCACCCTCACTATGATGACTTAATTGACTAAGATCACTACTCTAATTTTTCAATTCATTTGATTCTTTTGAATCTTTAAATGAAAATAGATCCTAGCCAATAGTAGGATGAAGGTAATAGAAGGTAATCATTCGGATTACCAATCAGAGACATTTAAGTCTTGAGATGGTCACTACAATATGAGCAGAGCCACTTTAAAATGGAGCCGGGAACTGCCTTGCACATCGTAGGTCCCAAACCTTAGAAAGTTAAAAACAGGGCAAAATACCACATCTTTTATCCAATCATCTATCGAATTTTAAAACACACACACACAGGGCAAAATAACATTTGGACTGGGCCTAGGGCAACATTGTGTCCCAGAAAACTGTGGCAAACATAACAAGAAAGCAGATATTATGACTATTGGGCTGAAATTTAAAACATTGTTTAGACATAAAATCACTATGATATGTTATCTGCACCAATAGAAATGCCTGCCTTCTGTTGGTGTAATTGTTCCCCTTCCCTTTCTCATAAACACCCCTTGCCTTTGTCTCCTAATCTGAATATTATTTAGGCGTCTGCCTGAAATAATGATTCCCAAATAACTATTCTTTTTTATCTCAAATGAACACTTGTCTGCCTTACACTCTGAAAGGCCCTTCTGTTTTTAGGTTAACAACTAAATGTACTGAATTTTTATAGGAGTCTCGTTAGTATTTACATATTTCATCTTTAGGAAAATATATCTCTTTGGCATTTTTATTGACAACTACTACAGATATTGTAGGACATTGCTGTCCAGTGAAACTTTCTGCAATGATGGAAATGTTCTATAATTCTATCTTGTCCAATATGGACACCTACTGAGCTCTTGAAATTTGGCTAGTGTGACTAAAGATTTGAATTTCTCACTTTACTTCATTTTAATTGATTTTAATTTAAATAGCCACATGTGGCTAGCTGTTACCATATTGGACAATGCTGTTTTAGAACAGCAGAGCAATTAATGTATTGTCCCCAATCTGTGAACTCTTCTCTGAGCTTATGAGCAGGTAGATATTTTAACTTTGCAGAGGGAGCATGTTCAAGTAACTATGTCATCCCTATCCACAATGCAGGTAAGTAGTAATGGAAATGGAAGCTGTGCATGAGTGGAAAAGTGATTTGGGGACGGGTAGCCCCTTGCCCTACCATTCCCACACCTAACTAACCCACCTGAAAAATTAAACGTGTCTAATTAACTTTAGACCACAGGGCACTTCATCAGACTTGCCCATTGCCCAGCGCAGACTGGCTCCACCTAGGATTCTTTATTTGCTTGTTCCGGGACACTCAGGAGCCCTCGGCTCTCTATGCTATTCTTCTTCCCATGTCACACCTATTGTCTCCAGAATGCGGTCCCCTCCAGATTGCAGTGCCTGATGTTGTGTCCCTGTTGTTTTGTGTTAAGCCTGAAACACCCCGGGATGCACTTCGTGCGTTGCATGTTTTAAAAACACTCCCCTGGTGCCTGTGTGACTTTGAAGTGCTTCAGGAGCACACTAAAGGCTTGTTAAATCTTATTAAAAGGAAGATTTTATGGACTGAGACTTTGGGGAGGGCTTTGGGTAATTACTGCCTGGAATGCTGAAAAGTAGGTCAGGTGTCACCAGGCAAATCCAGATAAATTGTTGAGTTGGGGGAAATTAACCATCCCCTACACCTACATATAGTTAATAATAACTTTGCAGTTATTACTAACTCAATATCAAGGCTATGAGGTCATTGGGGCTTTTCTCTCATAAAAGCTGTATAAATTATTTTTGTCATTTGTACCATGCCATTCAGTTTGTTTAATAACTGAAATAAGTGAATGGGTATATTTCAGGTATTAAATTATTTTCATCTAGACTTAACTCTGTGCCAGTCCCTCTTTTCCTAGAGGGGTGACACACAGATGTCTAAGCAACTGCCTTCCACCAATGATTGATTTTGGTGGGTCCCTAGAAATATGAAACCGGAAAAGTCGGCATTCATGCTGCCTGTCACCTGCCAGACCCAACAAGCAGAGTAAGGGATTGAGTCTTTATGGGCACTTCATTCAGATGGCCGGCGATCTAAGATGATGGCAGGTTTGTACCCTAACAGACCATCCTACATTTCCTTTCAAGCCAGCATTTTTATAACAGAGAATGAAGTCTGGTAAGGGGTTTGGAATTGAGGGGAAATTTGGTTTTAAGAAAACTGCAGCATTCTTGCCCTGGGTGGTTAGCTGCGCCCCAGGGAGGCATCTGTCTGCCCTGGGACACAGTGGCTGGGATACCACCTTGATTCCTTAGGGTCTCTTCTGGAGCACAAAGGTCTAATTGCCTGTGGTCTCCTGGAGTCAGGGTGGGCCATACCTGCAGTTCCTGAAACAATAGCTTTTCACATGCATTACCTACTAGGCTTATTAACTATTACCTTAAACTAAAATATTCCAGCTCTTGAGTACCCCATCATTCCCCACTGTTAGTTTTAAACGGTCTTATTTCTATAAGATCAGTTTCATATGGAAGTACTCATTTTGCTGTTGAGCATGTACCTTAGCATTAGACTGTAGGGTAGGTGCTCAGGAAAACATTTAACTGCAGAACTACATAAGGGGGCACGTTGTATGCAACAGCAAGCTATGATAAAGCACAAAATGGTTTTTAGCACAGTTGACGAAAGTTGCACTCTCTCCAGCTGGGGCTACATTAGTAACTTTTAAGGGAAACATTTTCCTGTCCTTTAGAGTTACCACAGGTCCCCAGTTATAAATATCTGAGTAGGTGATTTCCTTATTGATATGCTTAAACAAAGCATAATTTCAAAGGCTCTCCAGGGGAGTTCAAACACCTATAAGACATGTAGTGAAAGTTTGTTCAACAAAAGCTCCGCCTACAAGACAAAATTCAGAGACATTTAGAACATTTCTGCTAAATATACCCAAATATTGTTATCTCATTTAAAAGGAATACGTTTTCTATAAAGTGGGGTTAAACAAAAAATAATAACAAGAAGGTAAGTTATTGTTTTAGAAAGATGACTTTCAGGTCTTCTTGAGGTTCACCAATCCATTGTTCCTCTGGTGCTTTCTTTACTCTGCTGTGACGATTCCACAGTTTTATTCCCGCCAACGTCACCATGGTGGGGACGGTGAGGATTACACCCCAAGGTCCAGTCCACTTTTCTTCTAGTTGGCTTTCTGGAGATGCTGTCTTCCAAGTCTTGAGTAGCACCTTATCAAAGGAACGCAGCAAACCTGTGGGGGAGAGGTCTCTCACACAGGCAAGGTCAGTAATTATAGCTAAGGTCTGACTTAAATGTTATACGTTTTCTTTATCTTCACTTCTTGATCCATATACATCTCTCCCACCGCAATCATAACCTGAAATGGTCACCTGTACACAATTTCATAAGGACTCAACTGAATCCCACTTCAAGGAACCACCCTTAACCCGAGCAGGGCAATAGGCAAAGCTTGATTCCAGTGGACATGAGTTTCTCGGCATAGCTTGGCTATATTTTTCTTCAAGGTGTGATTCATCTTCTCTTCCTTCTCAGAAGCTTGAGGTCTCCATGCCGTGTGTGGTCTCCACTTGATTCCTAAAAATTCACTAACCTCCTGTGTAGTTTCTGAGACAAAAGCAGGTCCATTATCACTCTGGATGTTGCCAAAATGGGAATTATTTCCTTCTGTAAGTCTTTCACTACCTCAAGGATTCCTCCGTTCTAGTAGGATAAGCTTCTACCCATCCTGACAAGGTGTCAACAAAGACTAGCAAATATTTCCACCCTTGGATCCTTGGCATCTGGGTAAAGTCTATTTGCCAGTCCTCAAGTGGGCACTGTCCTGGGTATTGTTTCCCTTCTTTCTTTTGATGGGGATCTATCCTGGGGTTGTTCTCCTGGCACACAACACATCTAGCAATTACTTTTCATATAGCTTTAGAAATTCCAGGACGAGTGAGCCATGGTTTGATATAGGTGGTTAATGAGTCTCTTCCACAGAGTGTGGCCTCATGCAAATGTTTCATGACTGGCTCTACTAAGTGTTCAGGAAGCAGTATAGCTCCTTTCTTATTCTTTTTCCATCCACTATCAGGACCTTCTTCATCAAAACCCCAACCCTCAGCTCTCTCTAAGTCTGAAGTCAAATATTCATTCAGGGTCAAATTGTGACAAGTCTAGAACAGGTACCAAGGGCATTATAAATGTGCCATTATAATCTGCCTGATCAGCAGCCTCTTTTGCTGCCTATTCAGCCAGGCTGCTTCCTCTGGCCGCTTCAGTGCCCTCCTTCTGACGCCCCCGGGCAGTGCATAACTGCCACCTGTAAAGGCACCTGAACAGCCTCCAATAGTTTTAAAATTTCATCTGTGTGCTTAATCTCCTTTTTATTGGAGGTTAATAGTTCTTTTTCCTTCCAGATGGAACCACGTGCATACAAATTAGGAAAGATTACATTGAGTCGACATACACACTCACTCTCTTTTCGTGGGACAATTCCGGCGCCCTTGTCAATGCAATCAGTTTAGCTTTCTGAGCAGAGGTTGCCAAGGCAAGGCCTTGGCCTCCACAACTCCTTCAAGAGGCACAACTACACACCCAGCCTTTCTGTTTCCTTTGTCCATATAACTGCTTCCATCTGCACGGAGAGCCCAGTCTGCCTCTTCTAGAGGGTGGTCCTATAAATCAGTTCTGAATAAACTTCATCAGTTATCTCAGCACGGTCATATACCAGTGCAGCCGAGACAGGCTCTGGGGGAAGAGAAGCAGGATTTAACTTGCTTACAGTTTTGAGGGAGACTTTGGGATTGTGGAGAGGAATGGTGTGGTACCTGCCCATTCTTCCAGCAGTGAGCCACATATTTCCCTTTTGCTCCAGCAGGCTCAGCACTTGCTGGGGTACATAAATGGCGATAGGCTGTCTCAAAGAAAACTTTTGAATTCCCTGTAAGAGCTCACAGGTTGTTGCCACAGCTCTCAAGCAGGCTGACCACACTGTCTACCTGAGAGCTGTGGACAGTGTGATCTAGTTTCCTTGATAAGTATGTGACAGGCCGCAAAATGTCACTCAACATTTGGGTGGGAACCCTAGGGCAATGCCCTCCTCTTGTGAACGTGTAACTGAAAGGGCTTTAGCCCCAGGGTTCGGAAGCCCTGGTGCAGAGGCTAGGCGGGCCTTCAGGGACTCAAAATCCTGGGTGCGCTCCTTCGTCCATTCTAAAGGGATATACTTTGGTCCTTTCGGAGTTTTTCTAGTTTAACAGATCTGATGTAGAAAACGGAGCACGTGCCCATAATCTCCAGCGGATCGGCCCTCTGGTCCTGCTCCCACCGGGAGTTTTTGTACAGGGTATTGCCCTGCCCTGGTAGGGGTTTTTCTTCATCGAATTGGGTTCCCTGACGGGTCCCAGATGGCGAGACCAGTTCAGGCTCACTTTTCCGGTCCCCTCAGCCAAGTGAAGGGGAAGAGCTCCCAGGGCTGGAGGGGCCGTGGGAACCCTGACCATGCTCACAGCGGCCTTATAATATCCAGATCTCCCTGGCCCTTCTCCTCCGAGCTTCTGCTGTCTTTCACAGGCAAATTCCCCTTTTCTCTGGACCATTAATCTATTTCCTTTTCCTCCTGCATCCTGATTATGTGAACTCATGAAAGTTTCTGGGTAAGGCATTTTGTCCCACTTCCCTGATCTTGGACAAAACAACTCTAGTTGCAGTATAATATAGTAATTTAAAGACCCATTCAGTGAGCTGTGCTCTCCTGGGTCTAGATTATAGAGTACATAAGCTGAAAAGTATTACAATAAAAACCACTTTCTTTTTAGTCATATGTTTATAAGCTGAGGTTGACCAATTAGCTAAAACTCACCCCAAAGGGCTGTTTTCCAGAATGGGGGCTTCTCCCCCATTCTACGAGACAAAACTCTGCAAGCCAGAAGGCACCTAAATCAAACCAGAAGACGTCTTTTTACTAGACAGAGCCCTGTAAACCAGATGGTACCTTAAATTACTGATGATCTAAATCATGACCCGAGATTATAACCTGAACCAGGAAGTGCAATGATTCAGTGAAACGTGAAAAATGATGGGGAGTGCCGAGAGTCGGAGGAGGAGTGCCCCCGAGTGAAGTCACTTGGCAGCTGCTAGGGAGTCTCCAAATCTGCACCCCAGGGCCTCCCAGTTCAGGCAGTAATTGGGACTCCTCCCCAATACTCAGACTTACCAGAGAGTCCCCAAATCTGGCCAGAATATTAAACCAGAAAAGCCAGTGATTTTGCTACCTGTCTGTCACCTACAAGACCCAATAAGCAGAGACAGGGATTGAATCTTTATGGGTGCTTTATTCAGATGGCCAGTGATCTGAGAAGACAGCGGGTTTGTGCCCAACAGACCATCCTACATTTCCTTCAAGCCAGCCTTTTTATAACAGAGAACGAAGTCTGGTGAGGGGTTTAGAATTCAGGGAAAATTCGATTTAAAAGAAAACTGCAGCATTCTTGCCCTGGGTGGTTAGCTGCGCCCCAGGGAGGCATCTGTCTGCCCTGGAACACAGTGGCTGGAATACCACCTTGATTGCTTAGGGTCTCTTCTGGAGCACAAAGGTCTAATCGCCTGTGGTCTCCTGGAGTCAGGGTGGGCCATACCTGCAGTTCCTGAAACAATAGCTTTTCACATGCATTACCTACTAGGTTTATTAACTATTACCTTAAACTAAAATATTCCAATTCTTGAGTCCCCCATCACCCACACAAAAATTTAGAAAGGTCTCTGTCTGTAGTTTCCTGGTTGCCAGCAATAAGCATTGACACTGGCTGACTTAAAGAAGCAGGAAATGAAATGTACAGGGTCAGAGAAGCGGCTGAAAACCTGACCTGGCGAGGGCAGGACGAGGGCACTGCCGGGAATCTGGGTAGGAAAGCTAGTGTACAGGTTTTCCAGGGTGCTACAACTGGGAAATAATAAGTTCCAGTTATTTTTGTTTTCCTGTTCTTTTGTCTTTTTTCAGGAGAGGCAAAAGAGAAAGGGAGAGGGAGGGGGAAAGGAAGGAAGAAAAGAAAGAGAGGGAAAGAGAGAGAGATGAAGAAAGAAAGGAAAAAAGAAAGAAAGGAAGGAAGGAAAAGAAAGAAAGAAAAAAGTGAATTTGGGTTTACAGGGCAGGGCAGCTTGACTAATAATCCCACAAGACTACCTCCCGTAGGAGAGGTAGTTCTACACACATACACACACACACACACACACACACACACACACACACACACACACGGACTATCCTGGTGCAGTGATATTACCAGAAGAAAGGGCAGTGAATAATGGGTAGCCACAATCACAGAAATGCCCATTACAGCCTCCTCTCTGTTTTTCAGTCAAGCTCTTCCCTTTCATAGCTTTTCCCATAAAACACGAGCAGCTTGGACAATATCTTCAGGTCCACCTTTAGCCCTTAGCTCTCTTTATCAGGAATACATCCCGCTTTTCCATCCATAATTACCTGGTCAAGCAGTGTGTCTGACAATTACACTACCCTTTCTTTGGAGCCTCAGACAGTCTCCCCTGCCCATAGCCCCCTTTCGAGAGCTTCCTTTTGAGAGCTGGGAAATTCCTAGACTGGCAGATAGCCGCTTCACAGTGCAGCTTGAGGGGGAGCACAGTACCCAGCCCAAGGTGGTGCCACTCGGGCATATAACTTATTTTGAGTTGAAGACAATCAATACCTAGCATACTCAGGAAGAGCTTTTTACCTCCCACCTCACTGCCTAAAAGAATTTAGATAGACGGCCTCTACTGAGATGAAAGCTATTATTAGAGATAACTTTTTATATTGAAAGACTTACCTGCATGGCCAGGCAGACATTTGTTTACCATCTGTAAACATTTGCTTTTCTCATTTTCCTGTGAATTACCTCCCTCCCCTTTGAGGCCCCAGATCCCTACCCCCTTTTCCTTAGCTCAGGATGGTATGTAAGACTCCATTACCCCATAGTTTTATGAGGCTCTAGTAGGTACAAAATTTGTTTTTCCTTGTTAACTTGTCTTGTGTCGATTTAATTTTTAAACCAGCCAAAGAACCTAGAAGGGAAGAAAGGAAAGGTTTTCTACCCTTAAACTCACCACCCCCCAACATCATTACTGTTAGAATTTCCTCACACTGAGGCAAAGGCTGGCCCCACACAGCTCTCACCTGTAAGTCCTCACTGTGAAGCTGAACTGAACAAGTCTGATTACCCTTTCCCAGGTCCTTCTTCTAAAAAGCTGAAGACAACCCGCATGGCCTGCCTTGATTTTTGTTTTCTAAGCTTATGTTCCCTAATGCCCCAACCTGTCCTCATGCTCCAGCTGGTCATGTCATTCTGATCCACAGTTTGCACTTTTCTCTCTTAAAATGTAGCACCCAGAAGTAAGCAAATCACATCCGTTCTGTGAAGCTAAAAAGAGTAGAGAAATCTATATAATTCCTATTGTATTGATTTGCTAGACGTACGGCCTTTTTCCATCCTATTATCGAACCTCTCCACTGCCCTCTAGTGGTAGTTCTTTTTTCAACTAAAAGAAAAGGCAAACAGCTTGGGGAAAGGAGAGAGGGAGTGCAGCAAAAATAATGATATATTTATATGCAAATTCTTGGCCCCATGAAGCTTATGATCTATTTGAGAGACAAAGTATGCAATGAAAACTAACAAAAAATACAAGACATAATAAGTGATAACTAAAGTAAATTCTAAAGGATTTGGGAATGCTACATCAGGGCTAGAATAAACATTTAGAAGCTGTGGTGTGTACACTGAGCCTCAGCTTTAGATAGGAAACAGCAGGAAATAGGAAATGAGTACCTTCCACATAGTAAATTTGAGAGATGAAGCAAGAAAAGGAAAATGTAGGGATAATACTTTGGGCAAGAGCTTAGGGCCAGAAACAGATTTATGAATCACCCACAAATATCTGTGGCATTGCATAGGATTACCAATGGAAAGAAGATCGGCATAATGACATGTAAAGACTTATCAGAGCATAGAATTTTACATTCACCATTGCTCAATACATCTATTCTTTAGTCAGTAGACATATATTAACTTAGTAAATGACATGATTTTATTAGTGGATACCATGTGCAATGCACTGTTTTAGGCTGAGAGATAAAAGATGAAACTGACAACAATCTTGCCTTCAGGAATTTAACAACCTAGTAGTGCAGATATGACAATGTAAAACTTGTAAATCTGCAGGTATATTAAGAAATAGAAAATAATGAAAACTATAAGAAAAGATCAGGTAAAGAAAGGAAGAAAGTTTCGCTTCATTTCCCAGCTTTACAGAAAACATGGCTTTTAAAGTCATTAAGATGGATAGGATTTGAACATGTGGAAATGCATGGAGAAATGACATGTCAGGCAGATGAAAATGTATGAGAACAACTGACAGGGGCGGGGCGCGAACAGAAAAGCTGGCACAGGGGCTTGCACAGAGCAGACCACACTGCAAATGCACGCAGCTAAACACCGGCTGAATTCCCAGCGCTGCCCATATCTTTCCCTGTCAGTTCTGAGCTGCAGCTGGAGGGGTGTGCAGTTGAAGGAGGCTTTCAGACGCTCAAGTGTAGGTGACAGGTAGGTGGCTGAGAGCTCAGAGGGGAGGTGGGACTCGAGCTATAAATCTGTGATCATCAGTGTAGAGGTGACTCGAAGCCATGAGCCTTGCAGGAGATGGCCTAGAGAGAAAGAAGAATGGAGTGGGGGCAAAAGGGGCTGGGACCGAGCTTTATTTCCTGCCCTTCAAAGCATTTCCTTCACTCTTCTCAAATCCCTTACCCACCAGCTCCCCTGCACACTCAAGACAGATGACTTCACCTCCTACGTTACAAAAAAAAAAAAAAAAAGCCCACAGATTTCTTACTACCAAACAGACAAGCTTACTTGCACCCATGCCTTTTCCTACTTTTCCTTTTCTCTTAAAATAGAAGAGGTGCCCCACCCACCTAGGGCCAGAGCCTCCAACCATGTTCAGGATCCCTCCTCACCACACTTCATCAACTCTCTCCCTCCTAGATCCTCCAGTGCTCTCCCTGGACCTGCTGCGCAAGCGTTCTCTACTCTCTGCCGTGTTTTAAAATCCCTCCGGCCACAGAGCAGTGCCCTTTCTCTCATTCCTCCTTTAGAACTGAACTACTTGAGAGAGCGGTCTGCATGGCCTCTCTCCGTTACCTCTGCACTTCCTCTCCACTCTCTCCTGTACTCTTTCTCTGGCTTCTGCTCCCACTGTTCCACTAACACTGGTTCTGCGGAGACACCAAAGTCCTGATCGCAAAATCCGACGGACCCTGGCAAGTCCTGAAGTGATCGGGCCTTTCGGCAGTGTTCAGCGGCAGTACCTCTCCCCTCCTTCTGGGAACAGTCTCTTCCCTTAGTCCCCTGAACTCCTTGTCCTCGGACCCTCCCTCTCCTCATACCCTTTTTGGGTAAGGTCCTGTGCTCCCATAGCTAACTACCCCTCTGTGAGCTCATGTCTCACAAATCTGTAACTCCTGGGCTTCTGACTCACACCAATACATCGAATTCAGTACAACTAATTTCTCCTCTGCCCACCACCCCCGCCCTCCCCCTGCCCGCAACCTGCGTCCCTCCTTTTATTCTTTCTCAGCGGCAAGCACCGGTTTCTCTTCTCCATTCTCCCACGCTACCCGTTCCCCTACTCTCGTCCCGTACCCATCCCTAATCTACAGTCTGTAGTCAGAGGAGGTCTCTGAATTTCAAATCTGATCAAACAATTCTCTTGCTTAAAATCTACTCTGCCTTTTAATTGCTCTGGGATGTAGCCTAAACTCCTTAGCATCGTAAAGCCTCGCAATGTCTTGACTCACCTCTCATCACTATCACCGTAGTAGTTTTCACTTCAGCAATTAAAAACAACTCTCAGTTCCCTTTATCCACGCAGTCCCTGATATTCTAGGACCTTGTTTATATTGCTCTTTTGTGTCTTGAACTTTCTTCCCCAGCTTCCCTGTCCTGCTGAGGCTTATGCTTCATGCAGTCTGAGATTAGAAATCATTTCTCTCCAAAGCCCATCCCTGACCCTCTATGACTGGGTCATGTGCCCCCCTTATAGACTTTCCAGCTTACCTTTTACTTACTGCTATGCTGACGTTTACCACACTGTGTTACAAATGCCTCTTTATTTCCATAGATCAGTATATTGAAGGCAGAGAGTGCCTTGCTCACCAGTTCATTCCCTTTATCTAACAGCACATGGCACCTTTTAGGTAATCGTTAGTACACATGGACCCGGGGCAGGAAAAGACTGAATAAAGAATCAGGCCACTCCCGCCTGGCAGTTAACAGAGTTTATTAAAGGAAACTTACATATGAAGCGCGTCTTGGATGGCTACCATACAAAGTAGAAATCTTCTGTGCAACTTTACAGGTGACAGAGAATTATATAGAATAAAAATGGCGGGGGCAAGCAGTCGCGGGTACTAGTACGTGAGTGCAAGCAGGAATCGAAATCACTTTACATTCTTGAACAGGTCAGGACAAGGCTGTTTCAGGAGTGAGCACATAGCTGGAGGCATGGGAGGGGAGCTGATTCATGTCAGAATGAACATCAATCAGTTTCTAAGAGTTGTTTTCGGTAAGAAATCTCCCCTTCTGGCCTAGAACTAGCTTGTAGGGCAGATAGTGGTCACGACATGGAACGGTCTTTCCACCACAGAAACCAATAAATATTTGCTGAATTCAGGAATGACTGGGACTTTAAACTATGTCTAAGATTTTTTAAAAATTGTATTGATTATGCTATTACAGTTGTCATGCTGAGGTCCTCACTAAGTTCCTTGAGTATCCTTATAAACAGTGTTTTGAACTCCGCATCTGACAAGTTGCTTGTCTCCATTTAGTTTAGCTCTTTTTCTGGAGTTTTGATCTATCCTTTCATTTGGGCCATGTTTTTTGTTTCCTTGTTTTGGCAGCCTCCCTGTGTTTGTTTCTATGTATTTGGTGGAGCTGCTTTGACTTGGTGTCTTAGTAGTGTGGCCTAATGCAGTAGGTGTGTCCTGTAGGGTCCAGTGGCACAGTGCCCCCTATCACCCAAGCTGGGTACTGGTGGTGCGCCCTTTGTGTGGGCTGAGTACACCCTCCTCTTGTAGTTGAGCCTTAGTGGTTGTTGGCAGGTCAATGGGAGGGATTTACCCAGGCCAGTCAGCTGCAGGGATTGGCTGTGAGCACTTACCACCAGCCTCCACCAGCTGTGTAGGATCAGCTGTGCAGGCATGGTACTCTGACATGGTCTGTAGCTGCCCACTGGGTGCACTGGCCCTGTGGTATCCCGGGTGGCGCAGGCCAAGGTCAGCTCCCATCTGTGTTTTGCCCGGAGTGCCCTGCCTGAGTGTCAAGCAACCTGAGATGGCTGCTACTTGTGCTGGGCTTGGAGATTCCCAGGTGAAGCCTAGCTGTGACTAACTGGCTGTTGCTAGGGCTCACTGAAGCCAGCTATTGCTTGTTTGACAGGATTTAGAAGCCAAGACCAGACATTCTTATGGAAAAGCAGCTTGGGTGGGTTCATAAATTGGGTCTGGGAGAGTCTCTGGGGGTCTCCAAAGTGCGTCACACAGTGTTAGCCAGGTTGATGGAGTCTCAGATATGGCACCAGCCTACGGGCTCTGTTGGGACAGGGCTCAGAAAATGGACAACGGCTTCTGCTTGCCCTGATGCCAGAAACGTCCGTTTCTCGCTGTGTACCACTGGTGCCCTTCAAGCTGTCACCCCACTGCTGGAGTCAGAGGGAGCAAGTCTGAGTAGGTGAGTCCATGTGTGGGTTCTTTAGGAGGAACTGCTTGGGGCTCCAGAAGTTTTTTCCACTGACTCAATCCCAGCTGTTTTTTTGCAGCCAGAAGTTGTGTGAACTTATCTTCTTGGCTCTGGAACCCTGGGCTGGGGAACCTGGTATGGATCTGGGACTCCTTGCTCCTGAAATATCCCTCTCCAATCTTTATCCACGTGGGTGTGGGACCAGCCCATTCCTGGTCTGCACCTCTTCCTACCACTCTGGGTGGATGTGGTTTCTTCAATTCCAGAGTTGTCAGACTTCCATTCAACTCGATTTCTGATGTTCTGAGTGATAGTAGTTGTTCTATATTTTGTGGTAATTTTCATGTGGTTGTGTGAAGAGGTGAGCCCTGCCTGCCTATATCACCATCTTGGCCAGAAGCCTCGAAGATTTTTTTATCCAAGGTGGGAGGCAATATGGTGAAGAGGACTGTACACAAAATTTAGAATCAGAAGTCCAGATGGAATCCCGGATCTCTTCCCCTCGATCAGCTGTCTGGCCATGAGTGGTTCATGTTAACTTCTCTGAGCAGAGAGCCACTGGGTGTGCGGCACTGTGCTGAGCGCTGGCAATGCAAGGATAAAGAAAGACAGAGTAACTGCCGTCAAGGAAGCTGCATCCTAAACAATGCGTAGCAGGAGGGAGTGAGTAGGAAAGGGCATTCCAAGTAGAGGGAGTAACAAGGGAGAAGGAGTACAGGTGAGTGATCACGTGCCTCCTGGTGGGACGTGGACACAGTTCGGTAAGGCAGCAGAAGAGGTGGCTGGAGACAGTTGGGATCAAGAGGTCAGACTGCAGATCCACAGGAGCCACATCATGAAGAGTCCTTTACAATGTGTTGTAGAGTCTGAGGTCCATCCTCAAAGCCGTGGAGCTAACACCCCAGAGTTTGAAGCAGGAGAGTCACGATACTAGGTTTCTATCACAGAAAAAGTTTAAGTCTGGTGGCTAGGTAGGGAATGGGTGGAAAGATGGTGATGCCAGAGTCAAAAACCCACTTAGAAGGCTGTCTTGGCCGTCCAGTCAGGAGACAGCAGTGGCCTGAACTTTAGCAAGAACTCTGAAGATAGAGAAAAGTAGTAGTAAACTGACTCAAGGAACATTTACGTGACAGAGCAGAAAGAACTTGGGGCCCTAACTGGTGTGGCTTAGTGGGCTGGGCATTGTCCTGGAAATGGAAGGGTCACCAGTTTGATTACAGTCAGAGCACATGCCTGGGTTCCAGGCCAGGTCCAGGGTTGGGGGTGTGAGAGAGGCAATTGATTGAGATTTCGTGCACATCAATGTTTCTCTGTCTTTGTCTCCCTCCCTCTCTTTCTAAAAAAAAATAATAAATAAAATCTTTAATAAAAAAAACCCTGGGGACTGATTGCAAGAGAGGAGTGACGGACAAGGAGAAGTGAAGAAGGCACCGAAGCTTCTGGTACAGGCAATTGGTATACAGAGGTGCCTTTACTGAGACAGGAAATACAGAGGATGAAAAGGCTTGAACAGAGAACTGACATTATCAAAATGATGCTTTAATGAGAGAGTTCTGTTGGCAGTGTCGCGAATTCTGGCTCGCGGAATTCGTATGCCATGGCAGGCATGTAAATAAGTTCACACGGAGTATGCTGGACTAGAAAATCCAGGACCACGCAACCCCTCTCTAATCATGGCAAGAGAGAGGCCATGAGCTATGACCTGATCTGCTTTTATTGTTGTTTCTTGGGCACATTACATCAGAATGGTCTTCATTAACTATGCAAAGATTGTAGATTTACATTAGGTGGTAGCCACCCGGGATGGTACATCAAAAGGATAGATATGCAAATAGAAAGACAACAGGTTTTGGGGTAGAACTGGAAAGGAATAACAATACGGGTCTAAGGAAGCTAGGCATACATTAGCATAAGTTCTTTTGATTCAGGGAGAGAGGGGTTTTAGCAAGAGCAAGTTTTAAATCTAAGAAATAGATGATCCTGATTCCCCACAGGAAATTCCACTGTCACACACATGGGGCCTGCTTGCCATCCCATGTTCCACTGGAGCTTTTCTCTCTTAGACGTGAAACATTAGGGCTACATTTCCCAAGGTGAGAAGCATGAATTCCCTTTAGGCAGGAAGCAGGATGGGTGAAAGGGAAATGTCTGGAATCAGGAAAATCAGCTGAGAAGTTCTAGTAGTCTAAGTAGCAGTTCTTATAAGTTCTAGTAGTAAGTTCTAGTAGTCTTGTAGCCTAAGCGTGAGATGAGAGGGCTGAACTGAGGTGAGCAGTGGGGATGGAAGGGAGGGTGAAGTAACACAGACTGGGCTCGGTAAGTAGCACTGAGCCCTGCAGGACAGTATTAATTAAGTAGGGGCATTAGGGGAGCTGATCTGAAGGTCTCTGAAAGACAAACAGAATTGAGACTTGATTCAGGAGGAAAAGTAAAACTTTAAAATATTGTGAACAAAGTAGCATTTTAAGAATATTGGTCCAAAAATAGTATACAACGGCACATTGGAAATAGAATAGGGAAAGGAGGAAGCGAGAACTACAGGGAGGAAAGGACGGAGGCAGCAAGGAGACTGGTTATCATTGAAACGAAACACTGTGAGAACGTGGGGATTACGGAGGAAGAATTTGAGACACTTGTGACTCATTTACTTTGAGGTGTAAAGGACAGGAAGCAACTGACATGCACTGTGGCACACAGCACATTTTCAGGAACTACAGTCACGCAATGCATAACAAGGTTGCGATTAACAGTGGATGGCATCGTAGATGATGGTGGTCCCATAAGATTATAATGGAGCTGAAAATCTCCTATCACCTGGTGACGTCGTAGCCAACATAGCACCGCAGCACAGACAGTACTCATGGGTTTGCGGCGATGCTGGTGCAAACGACCCTACTGCACTACCAGCCGTGTAAAAGCACGGCACACACCATTACATATAGGACATACTACTTGATAATGATAATAACCACTATGTTACTGGTTTGTGTGTTTACTATGCTATATGTTTTATTGAATAAATAGAGTGTACTCTTTCCGCTTATTGAAAAAGTTTGCTGTGAAACAGCATGCTGCGATGGTCCGGCAGCAGCCTCATATCTCTCATGATGGCATCGTTTTCTCTTGTGCTTGATTTAACCTTGTGCTGCTTTGTATGGTAACATGTTACAGAGACTTTTAGCCTAGGAGCAAGGGGGCATACTGCATAGCCTTGGTGTGTAGTAGGCTGTTCCATCTCTGAACTCTATGGTGTTTGCACAATGACAAAATCACCTAACAATGCCTTCCCATCCCTGTTGTTAAGTGGTGCATGACTATTTGTTTACATGTTTACCTCTACCAATCAACGGGCTCCTTGAAATCAGAAACCATGTCCTATTTATTTTTATAGCTATGCCTAGATTATGGAATAGACCAAGTCTCGCTAAATATTCTGAAATGACCAATTCAAGGAATAAATAAGTTGGAAAGGCAAAGTATATATGAAAACAAGATCATTTGGGGAAGATTTTTAAATTTGGCTGTGAAATGTGGAGTTCAAGATCACATCTAAAATATTCACTTGTAAATGTCTTACAGATTCTTACAGAGAGAATAAGTGCTCAGAAGCTCAGGTGAGAGAAGCAACCTGAGGAGAGACACATGAGGGAGTCCTCAGTGTTAATCACTGTCCCCTCCCCCCTACCACATCTGACATCTGACAAAAACAACACAGAAGACTCAGTGGCTTCACACTGTAGGGCATGGTGGTCGGGGTGGAAATTCTGCCGTGAGCAGTCATTCAGAACTCCAGTTCCTTCCCCAGCGAATGTCACCGCTGTCAATGCACGGCTCCCAGAGGCACTGCAGACGGACAGAGCGCGTAGGGCATTGTACCGGAGGTTTTATGGATGGGCCTGGAAATGGCTTCTAGCACTTCGCCCGTCTGTTTTTGTTCTTTCATTGGCTAAAAAACCCAGGTTGATTGTTTCTCTGGACTATCCGTTTGCCTTCTCAATCCATTCTCTGTCCTCCTCTACAAAATAGATAATACTATGATTATCATTCACATTTACAGACAAGGAACTGAGGCACAGGGCTATTACGTCATATAATATTCAATATTTGTGTGTAAGTATCCAAATCTTCCAAAATACATGAAGAAACTCTATATCTGTTGCAGCTTAAATGCATATCTTATCAACCTCACAAGGTGATGTTAAATAGCACTTGGTTAAGTAAGGCTAACCATTTTGAATCTCTTCACAAATTAGGATAACTCAGTGTGTTACACAATTGAAAATAGGTCTTATTGAAAAAGGCACACTTATGGCTTTTTCTTTATATTTGTTAGCCTTCTTCAAAATGAATTGCATAGTGCCTTGCACATAACACAAAACAGGGATTTAATAAATATTTATTGGATTCAACCAAACTAGTGACTTCTTAGTAGCTTTGTAAGAAAAGTATCAGAACACATTAAAAACAAGTGGTTGTAGTAAAATATACAAATAGTAAATATAAACAGAAATCATCATTATTACCTCATAGA
This sequence comes from Micronycteris hirsuta, assembly GCA_004026765.1. Taxonomy (NCBI): domain Eukaryota; kingdom Metazoa; phylum Chordata; class Mammalia; order Chiroptera; family Phyllostomidae; genus Micronycteris; species Micronycteris hirsuta. The sequence goes on along the minus strand of PVJI01001599.1, from coordinate 19,839 downwards.
TACAAATTTTTGCAAGCTTTGGGAGAATGGCTCAATGACTATTTCAAGAATAGTGGTTAAAATGGTCACTAATAGTCTTTAAGTGCAATTGAAAGCATTTTTACCTGGAATGCTTTCTTTCAAAGCTTCAGAATGACTTCCAAATATACCATCATATTATAATGAGAGGAAAAGAGCTCTATTTATTGACTTTTGCTTTTTCATATTTAGGGAAATCTTAGGCCTGGACATTAAAACAAAAGCTCTAAGAAGACACTTTATGATGGCCATTATACAAAGGTGATTGAAAGACCTTGTTTTTTCATATTCTATTTCCTGAAGGTAAAAACAATCCAAACTGGTGAAGACTAGAATATCTTCTGTAGAACAGAGAACAGAGAAAATCAGATTTTAACATTTTAGAGTCTCGAAGGACTCTTTAGTTAGAATTGAAAAGGCCCTCGTTCTAGGGGTAGTAGCTCCCTGGCTTCCCAGATCAGATGTCCTATCACAGGATGACACAGCAACCGCAGGGATCATTTGAAATGGCCGCACTGTCAGGCCTGTGCTTAGGCCCTTCCTCACTTGTCGTCATGAACCTCTCTCCCACCTCCCCACGAGCCCCTTCCCCAAGCATCTTATTGATGCATCCATTCACCTAATTTCTACTGAGTATCTATCTACCTTGTGCTGGGGTTGCTTTGATGTTGGAGACACAGTGGTGAACAGAAGATAATACTACGCCCTCACAGAAGTGTTTGTGTATGTCCAGGTCATGAAACATACATGAGCGAGATAATTGTTGGATACTGTTTCATACTGTGATAAAAATTAAACAGGATACTGGAGTAAAGTGGAAAAGAAAACAATTTCCTGTGTTTGCTGGGAGCTGGCCTGGCTCTCACAGCTAGGCTGTAGAATTCTCCTGTCAAACATAACTTCATGGCATACCAACGTGAGATAAGGCCACTCTATGACCACGATGGGAAGAGAAAGAAGACTACTCTGTAATCATGTCTGGTCACAGGCAAAGCCAAGCACACTGCGCAACCCACTACGGTGACGAAACCGCCCCTCTCCCAGCCAACATGAGTGAACGCTGCTGCTTCACCGACCACAGCTGTGGCCCTGCTCTGCTCCCCTTGCCTCCCACAAAAAATTCCTTGGTGCCCAATCAGTGAATCACTCCCATTTTCTGACAGCCCCTAATCCAGAGCAGACCCCATTTCCCTGAACACAAGCACAAACCCTTAAAAAGACCCTTATCAGACTTTCTTAAAGAGATGTCCCATGTGTTACCAAAGTATGCAGTTTCATTGGCTGCCGGAAGCATTAGTAAGCCCAGTGTTGTTGGGTTATCGTGTGTTCCTGGTGGTCTTTGATTAATGGGCATCAACAAGGGGGAGAAGGGGAACTTCTTTAGTCAGGAGGGTCAGGGAAGTCTTTGATGAAGAGGTGTCACTGTGCTGAGAACTGAAAGGTAAGGAGACAGCCATTTGAAGATAAGAGAACATTTCCATCAGAAGAAAAAGCAAATCACTTGTATGATTTGTCCAACGTTCTTTTGATTTCACATGCATCAGCTACTTTGACAACTGATTTTGGGATAAGGGGTAGCTAATCCTATTCTAATACCTATTTTTTTAAAAATTAGCTTTCTTTTTTTTTTTATTAAGATTTTACTTAATTTTAGAGAGAAGGGAAGGGAGGGAGAAAGAGAGGAAGAGAAACAGCAATGCATGGTTGCCTCTCATGTGGCCCTCACTGGGGACCTGGCCTGCAACCCAGGCATGTGCCCTGACTGGGAATGGAACCGGCGACTCTTTGGTTCCCAGCCCGCACTCAATCCATTCAGCTACACCAGCCAGGGCTCTAATACCTATTTTTAATCAAAGGCTCATAGAGAAAAATAAATTTGAGGTGTCACGTAAAGAGATGAGGAAGTAGAGTATGGAAGATACTTGCTCTGAGACAGTGTACGTGTGCACATTGCCGAGGAAGGCTTATTCCTCTCCCGTTCTTGTCCAGGGTCCTGGTCTCTGTTGGCTAGAATTCAGTCATTCCTGAGGTTTTAACAATAACAGGTAACTATACCTTGTAGAAGTATGTTAAAAAGAGGCTTCTTGAAAATAAAAAAATCACAGTTGATATTTTTGGCAAGTGGGCACCTTGGTCCTTCTTAATATTAGACCAGAAATAGACATAATGGTGACCTTGAACTGCTACCATCAGGAGAACGTGAGGTATAATGATACTAAATGGAGTAATGATGATCAAAAAGTGTTCTAATAGTTCTACTGCTCCAAGATTTTAGGGAGTAGGAGGCAAGGGGGAAAATTCCTTGGTGAAATACTTTGTGAAAAGCTACATGCTATTGTCCTCTCTTGGAGATTTATAGTGCATGTTAGAATATTAGGAGCTCTGAAAATGTTCACATAAAATTATCAGATGAAGTGTGTTTAACAGTGATGATAAACTAGAGTAATCACCTTCTCCCCATGACTTCTCTCTCTCATACTCTGAGGGGTTCATTTCCGTGGAATACACGTTTGGACACTGTTACTGGGAAATCAAACACTGGCCCAGAGGTCCTTGCCATGGTTGTACACCTTGTTAGCAGATGGGGGTTCCTAGTTCTGGCTGGATCAGTGCTTTCACAGGGTCCTTACAACACAGCTCCTCTGTAGGTGGGCTCTGGCATTATGCGTTAGATATCACCCTTCCATTCCCTTCAAATGTCCTGATGTCAGGTAATGCCTGGCACCATCATTTTTTCTGACTGTTGTTTATACAATATCCAGTAGTCTTCCTAGGATGCATGTTATTTATGGTGACATTATAATATTCAAGGATCTCCTCCCTTCCTCAATTGCTTGTTAATCGTGACTCTGTTTCCTGGACTATAATTTTGACAGAGCTTCTCCATAAAACTTAGAGTTTAATATCTGGAATTTTAATCTTCCTTTGTACCTCTATCACTTTTCTTGCCCGTAATTGGTCCAGCTATTGGCTGGATCACAATAAATGGCACAAAGAGAACCCATGGCCTCAGCATTCAGTGGCTTTCCTTAGTTGGGAGCACAAGATGAACACAGAGAACAGGGGAAAGACTCATCATTAACAGCATGCTTAGATGATCTGTCTGTATTTTGCTTCTTAAGCATTTTAAGGGCATTTTCCTAAGGAAAAAAATGTCAGAAACAGATACTATTACTACAAGTCTACACTATATGGGCAGAATTCACCTACATCCTAAAGCAGCTTGTAGTGGTCTGTGTCCTGCAAAGCACGCCAAACTGAGGTTACATGTACAAGAAATTCATTGGTGCAAATACCTGCGACTGAAATGGGAAAGGAGTCTGAAGGGGCTCAGAAAGCCATCAGACCAAGCTGTGACCCTGAATGAGTGCATAGAGGAGGAAAGGACTGAAAAAGACTGTGTGTAGTTCTAAGGAAAGTTGAGCAAGGACTTCGTGAGCCCTGGGGCCCAAGTCCCCCCTCAGAGGCCTATCTCGTCTCTCGGGAATGGCCGTCGGGTAACTGCAGAGCTCTGGCTGAGAGCAGCCCAAGGGAAAGCACAGTCTTAGTGCAAATGGAATAACAGATCTCAGAACACAGTCACTTGAACCCTTGGCCAATTACTCTCCCTGCTCTCTGAAATCTGAGGGGCACGTTCTCATAATCATCTACAAGATTCTCAAAATTTGGTGTACATACAAATCATCCAGGAATCTTATTAAAATGCAGACTCAGTAGGTCTGGGGTGGGGCCCAAGTTTCTGTACAGTTGTCCCTCGCTATATCGTGGTTCACTTATTGTGGCTTCACTGTATCGCGGGTTTTTTAAAAAAATATATCTAATTCTGTATCACGGAGTTTTCGTTATATCGCGGGATTTTGCAGTTTATAGGTATTTATATAATATTTATGATTTTAATTATTTTTGCCTAAAAATTTAAAACAATATAAAAAAATAAAAAATGTTAAGTCAAACATATTGAAAGAATATTAAATTGAAATAAAATACAGTATGTATTTCGTCAGTGGATGAATACTGTACTGTACACAATGGAAATGCAGTATGCCACTACCGCTTGCACAAGTTTGCCAACATGAGATTGTACACGGCACACTATTGGCTGATGGAATGAAAGGCGACCAACCACAGCACTGTGTTCTGTATCCTGGGTGCTGATTGGCTCAGTGACCATAGCATCAGTCTGTTTGCTCTCCTGCACTGTGCCCATACGTTCAGCATCTCTCCTTGTCCACTTCACATCGACTTCTGGTTGCCGCGTGTAGTATTGCTTTGTGGTGTTGTGTTTTTGTGAAACTTTTGTAAAAGTTTCAATTTATTTCAAGCCCTACGATGCCACCCAAACGTTCTGCACCTTCTAAGGCTTCTGGCAGTGAACGCAAGCACCAGAGGAATATGCTTACCATCAAAGAAAAGGTGGAATTTCTCGACATGTTAAAGGAAGGCAAAAGCTACATGGCTGTAGGCCACCATTATGGGATCAACAAATCTACTCTTCGCTATATAAAGAAAGACGAGAAGAATATTAGGTCTACAGCAACAATGACTTTTAACAAGACTGCAAAGAGGATGGTCACTTCCTGCAATAAGGCCATTGTGAAGATGGAGTCTGCATTGGCCCTGTGGATAAGTGACTGCGGGAAAAAGAATATCTCACTGGATACCAACACCATCTGAATGAAGGCCAAGAAACTTTATGATAGTTTTGCAGAAAGCACGGACATTCACAGTGGTGACGAGGATGAAGACGAGGACAATGACACAGAAGCAGGACCATTGAGTGCTTGTCCCACCAGACCAACCCCATTCAGTGCCAGCAAGGGCTGGTTTGACAAATTTCAGAGATACTTTGGACTCAAGAGTGTTTCTCTGCATGGAAAAGCTGCCTCTGCGGATGTCCACTCACAACCGTTAACGGAGGAAGACCTGATGGAGATGATGAAATCAGCAAGTGAAGAAGAGGATGAGGAACAAGATGAACTATAGGTTGGAGAAGAGGAGGAGGTTGGCCTAACACTCGACTGTCTTGCAACCATGGTCAGAATGGCCAAAGAACTTCAGCGAGCGGCTGAAGAATGGGCCCCCCAGATGCTTCGTTCATTGCACTTCATAAATACAGTCGAGAGTGGCATGTTGGTTTATAAAAACTTTCTCACTCAGAAGAAAAAGCAGTGCCAGCAACTCCCCATAACTATGTTCATCACTCGGATGAAGAGATCAGTTACGCCTACGCCTTTAGCGGAAATAGAAGTTACCACCCAGGGTGAAGATACTGCACTACCTGATGAAGCATCTGATGAAGTGGTGCCTTCAGAAGAGCTGTAATGCTCTTCCTGGCTGTGCAGTACATTCATCTCGTTGTCATCACCTTCATCGCCATCAGTACTGCACAGCTACATAACTCATGATCTTCATCATTCAAGTTGTAGTATACTTCACTGGTCAGTACCCATGTAGAATCGTATGTTGTTAAAATTTAAGAGTGTAGAAAGTGTTTAAGAGCATATGAAGTGTTTATAAGAGTGTGGGAAAGGTTAATAAGAGAGTGGGAAAGGTTTATAGGAATGTGGGAAGGGTTTATAAAGCTGTAAAATATATATAAATAATAAAATAAATATAACACCATTACTTCGTGGATTTTCACCTATCGCGGGGGTCTCCGGAACATAACTCCTATGATAGGTGAGGGATCACTGTACTTCTAACAAGGTCCCAGATAATATGATGCTGTTGGCTCACAGACCCACTTTGAATAGCAAGGTCCTAGGAGTATTTGGAAGAGCCCTATTCAAGCGATATAAGTAGATTTATGGAGAACCCTTCACAGGCTTACTACCTCAGCCCTAATGCAGAGCCACCTCAGTTGCAGTCAGATGTATACGCCTCTGAGCTAGGCTTTTTTCCCCATTTGCATACTTCATTCCCCATTCCTCTAACATCACAGCTGTCCACCCCCTTTTGTCACACTGTTTGCACAACTCCTTAAGGAGTTGATCACCTTTCTATGTATACATATGCATTCATTTTTAGTAATGGGGAAGGGTTTTGGCCCTTTGTGATATAATGAAATCTCCCTTCTCTCCAATTATTTGGTTTGAACAGTTATGTTTCCTAATCCTAAGCAAAGACTTTTAAAATCCTTCTCCCAACCATCTAAAGTCTGGCTACACCACAGAAATTCTGGTGTAGCCAGTTACCATAATTTTCTTTTATGTGAGAGTTCTGAGGGATCTGGCTACATGCGTCTCCTCCCGGTTACCGGAAGGCTTCTGTAGTTATCATTCTAATACCATGTAGTTATCCACCTGTCATTAAACAGATCTGTTCTTCTCTTCCTTCACTCCAGTCATTGGCCTTTTTGTATATTTTAATTCAATTCCTTACACCGCATCTATTGTATTATTAGTGTTTTTTTTTTAATTTATGTATTTATATGAGAGAGAGAGAGAGATTTGTTCCACTTATTTATGCATTCATTGGTTGCTTCTTCTCCGTGCCCTGGCTGGAGCCCAAACCTGCAAACTTGGTATACTGGGGTGATGCTCTAGCCAACTGAGCTACCCAGGCAGGGCCTAATAGTAGTTTTCATACCCTCCCCCGGCAAAGCCATGGATTTCTTTCATCAGAAAGAAAGCTTTAGTAAAATATATTAGGCTGGTCTGGCTGAAAGATAGTGGGAGATAAAACTAGAGAAGTGGCCAGGAACATCCCTTGTGTATTACTGTGTTTAAGCATTGGGGAGCAAGTAAGGATTTCTGGGAAGAAATGACAGTCTCACAGACTTTGAGTAATTACTCTGGCAGAGGTGAGGGATGTAGGAAGCAGGATTTTGCCACCTCAAATGACATCTCTTTAACATAAGAATTATTTTAGGCTAATTATTTTTAAGAAACAAAACTGCAGGAAAAGCTTTTACCTCTTCCTTAACTGACTAAAAGAATTTAGATAAAGGAGTTATGCCTGGTCCTGGAGAAACACTATCACCAGCTATATCTACAAAGAATATTGGCTAGGTATGGGCAGGGCTTCGAGATCAAAGTCTTCTCTGCGTCCGTCCCATTGTCTCTGCATGGCATGGCTAATATTTAATTTTCCATCTCCATGGGAATTGCTTTCCTTCCCTTTGATGTCCCAGACCCCTATGCCTTTCTCCTTAGCTCTGGTTGGCTTCTAATTGCCTGACTGCCTGTGGGCCACGTATTCTTATGGAGCTCCCACTTGTACAAAATTAAATTTGATTTTCTCCTACTAATCTGTCTCTTGTCAATTTAATTCTTAGGCCAGCCAGAAGAACCTAGAAGGGTAGAAGGGAAAATTGCCCTCCCCAACAGGAAGATAGCCTGAGAGGGCCCAGATGGAATCAGAGAGACTAAGACAGAAGATATGAGGAATACAGGCATATTAAGCGTGGATGAAAATAAGGAGCTTTATAATGAATCTAACCAAAAGTGACTTCACATGGTGATCTGATCATAAATTCCTAACTGAGCAGGTCATGATGGGTCATCACAGCCCAGGCTGATAACTTTTTTAGTAAAAGATTTTTAAGCAAGCCCTGTCCACTGCTCTAGTGCCTCTAGGCTAACATACCTTTGAAATGCCAGAAATAATTCTCTTTTCCAGTCCCCTCAAAGGGAGCACATAACCATCCCCATGGGAGAACATATTTGTATTAACTATCCTGTACCTTGCTTTCTCGCACCTTCATGTAATCTCCCTTATGTTCCTTCCATAATCCCAAATGTATAAAAGAAACTGCAAAACTGACATTCTCTGAAGCATTTGAGATCTTGGTTCCCGGCAATGTTGTCAGTTTAGCTCAAATAAGCTCATAAAAATTCTCCATAGGTTTGGGTTTTCTTACATAGACATAAGGAATCCGAATTGTCTGGACTGGCTATATGGATATGAAGGGAATGAAAAAGAGGAGTACTTCTTCCAGGTTTGAAGCTTGGGCAATTATTGATGCAGGAATGTAGGGGTTGAATACTGAAATGAGAAAGACAGGAGGATAAGCAGGTTTAGGGAGAAATATAATGAGTTTGATTTTGAAATAGTGAGTTTGAGGGAGACATCCAGGAACTATCCAGGTAAATGAGCGTGGAAATTGCCAGAGTTTGGCTTAGAGACACATCATATTTCCAAGTCTATGCTATTATTTGCAGACCATTCTCAGGCTCTGTTTAGGTAACTGCTCCAAGTTCATACTTAAGTATGATTTTTTCCCAACTGAATTGTCTACAGTCTTACTTTCTTCCAATATATTCTGCAAAATGAAGATTGCCTGCTGCACTTATTACTTTAGTAACTAATTCTCTCCTCTTCCCCAAGTGTTCTTGCATATCTGAGTTTTGGGTCTTTCTTGGGTTCTTTGTATTGGCCATACGCTTAAGCACTCAGAGAAAAGGGTAGGGTTTTGTTCAGTTCTCTTTGTCAGAGTCATTTCTGTTTAGAATCCGAACTCAAAAGATTTAGAGGCTCTAGCTAAAAGAAATAAGGATTAATAGAAAATCATGGGCGCAATCTGCAAAAGGAAAGAGAAACTTGATTGCTACTGTTAAAAAAACTAACAGGCCCAGCCCTCACTGGTGTGGCTCAATGGATTTAGTGCCAGCCTGTGAACCAAAGGGTTGCCGGTTTGATTCCCAGTCAGGGCTCATACCTGGGTTGCACTCCAAGTCCCTGGTAGGGTGTGTTTGAGAGGGGGCAGGCACACGTTGATGTTTCTCTCCCTCTCTTTCTCCCTCCTTTGCCCTCTCTCTAAAAATAAGTAAATGAAATCTTTAATAAATAAATAAACAAACACACTACCAGGCCCATAATGGAGTCACTTTTGCTAAGCCATGGTACCAAAACAAAGTTAATAACTAACCTAATTGCAGTTTTAGCCTCTCCTACAAGTGGACTTTTAAACCAATCACCAGTCTGGAATTTCCTGAGAAAACACTAGTGAGAAAACCTGCCTGATAAGACCCCCTTGTCTTCCTCTAATGTCTCTGCCAGAAATAATACACTTTTTAAACTTCTTAGTCCCACCCTCTTTCTACCTATAAAAACTTCCCATTTTGTACAATGGGTTGGAGCACCCTTCTAGTTGTTAGACGGGATGCTGCTCAATTCATGAGTCACTTGATAAAGTCAATTAAATCTTCAAATTTAGTTGGTTGAACTTGTAAGAAAAGAGGTACTAGATGTGATAAACTGGATATACTGTGCTTTGTTTGGAAGTTTAAGTTTTGCTGTGTGTTGTTTTCTGTTACATTTCAATGGGACAGTTTTCAAATTTGTGTTTTAAACTTTTTTTTCCCATTACAGTTTTATTTACCTTAACATGTATTCTAAACTAAGTATTTGATGATAGGACAGTGGGCCCATAAGTGAATTGTTATGTATAGAATACAAATAAAGCTAAAGCTAAAGCTTTCACATTTCATAGTTCACTAGAAGGCTAAAGAAAAACTAGATAATTTTTAAAAGCCTACACAAAAATTTCACTTTTACTTCCTCCCATCCCCCAACTATATACTAAAATGGGTTTTAACTCTTGGAGAGGCCACTGGGAGGGAGGATTGCTGAGTGGTTGGGACTTCAGGCCCATCACCATTATTTTATCCAGAGCATCCTAATCTGTTTTACATAAGCTTTCATTGAAAAAGGGTTCATGGCTTTTCTGAGTGTGAAAACCACTCTGTTGTGCAACAGAAGGTATAAGATATATAAATAAATCAGTGACAGACAAAGTCAGAGTGAAGGAAGAAAAGAAAGCTGTTTAACAATTGATGGACATCTAGGTAGTAGTAGGATGATAACTTAGAAAGTTTTCAAGTAGGTACAGATGCACAGTAGTAAATCCCTCAGCACTTGCAGGCAAATTCCTCACCTAGAGGAGAAATACCATGGTTGGAAGCTTGGTTGGGAAGGAAGGGGATGTGATTGACATTGCAGAGGGCTAAGGCCCTCCAAGCCCTCTTCAGAACCAAAATGAATGCACACGTGCATGTTTATGGAGACAATCACAAAGAGGTTGTGATTGTGACAATCACATGTGACAAGAAGAAGTTGACAGCTGTGATGTCAGAGGCAATGAATTGCATAAAGTTCCTTAAATGGGCCACAACTTTTCGGTCGATATTTTTTTCTACATCTGGAACAACTTCCCTCCTTTTCTTATATTAGCTAAGCTCTATCTATTCTTCTATAACTCAACTCAAACATTTTCTGGAACAAGAAGCCCAATAAAATTTGGATGGATGATCCTTCTTTGTGCTAAAAACACAATACTTGGACATAATTCTAGTCCATTTCAATGTTAATTTACTTTTGTCCCCCCAAATCGTAGCTCCTTAAAGGAAATGCACAGCATCTGGTCCTGTATCTTCAAAGCTTAGCACAATAAGTGCCTAATAAATGTCTGTTGAATGAATGAATTAACCCACAAGACTTATATCGGATTCCCTCAGTGCAATACAGGCAGAATTCTGTACAGGTACTTACGTGCATCCTGGACTCAGAGAATAGTTTTAAAAAGAAATGAAAACATGCCCATGCTTAAAGAATACGGGAGAGGTGAAAGATGTAATATTTTTAGATTCGTTTGTGTGTATGAAGAAAGCGAGACAAGAGGGGATGGAATGCCTGAGTAAGAGGTTAAGTGACTTAAGGTGTCTCCAAAAAGGTGCCTGATACAATTCACAACTAATGTATTGCAATGCATGTATTGGGAACGGGGGAGAAATGACACAAAATGATTCAAATTTTTTGGATAGTGAAACAATGATCCCTATGTTGACTGGTATAAATAACTAGTGTCTTGTATGAAAGTTGTGTTTTCCTGAACGCTGTTTCAAAAGTGCCACCTGCCCTCTCCTGCTGTCCTGTTTTTGGTAAATCAAACCCATCCTTGTTCAAATCAGACAACATAAGTTAAAAATCTCTGCCTTTAAGTTCAAAGACGAGTCTGGCGCTGTAGACTGAGGTCGAGTCCCTTCCTGGAAAGTGGCAGTAAACCCGACTCCCCAACGTTTCATGGGGGGTTCGATGGTGCTGAGGCTGCAGGGGGCGAGCAGAAGCCCCCAAATCCAGCAAGTTTCCACAAGAAGGAGCTCAAGCCTCTAGCCACGCCTCGGGAAGAACGGTTTCCCTGGAGCCCCACCAGGGGGAAGACTTGGGTGGTGGACAGAACAGGACTAGGAGTCCCAACCATCCGTAATCCTTTTCACTACCTGGCCCATAACCCGGAAGTAAATGCGGGCTGCGTGACGCGCTAGGGTTGCAGTTCCGGGTTGGCCAGTTCTAGATTTTCTGCAGCGACGCCCCGCCCCCGCATTCGTGACCTGAGCTGGCTGTGGCCAGCGGCTCTTGGGGCCACATGGCTGAGGTGGACACTGGGAGCGACCAGAAGCAGGTGAGGCCCCGGAGGAGCACAGACCTTCAGTCTAGGCTCGGCGTCACTTCTCCATCAGGGGCAGTTTTTTCCATCAAGGGGCCCTATGCTCGCGGCCGCAAGCGGCCGCCCGCGGTTCCGTGGCTAGCTGCGCCGTGTGCTCCACCACGTTCCGTTTTCCCCGCTCTTATTCTTGGCCGAATGCTCTCACGCCTGTGCTCCAGTTCATCTGCAGTCTAGGCTTGTCCAGGCGTTGTCATGGTCAACCATCAGCATGCAACTGAGCAGCTCAGGGCTGGAGACAGAAACCCGGCTTATGTTCCCCGCCCCCTCGCTGCTGGGGCACCTTGGACAAGCCACTTGAGAACCCCGTTTTCTGCCTTTGCAAAAACACGCAATAATAACACAAGTCCTGGAACTCCAGTAGACCCGTGGGTCTACTGACTCTTATTTTCTCTTGGTATTGGATTTTCTTTCATGCGTGGCTCACGTGGGCGTCCTTAAAGCTTTTCCTACTGAGCTATGAGGACAAAATGATAGGATACGAAGTTGAATTTATGCTTTGCATCCCAGTTCACCCTCAGAGTGGGTTATTTTTCTTTTTTAACCCCAAACCAAAAGAATAACATCTGACGTCTTTGATTATCAACCCCCCTCCCCCAACCAACCACCCACTCTCGTGCCCAAATCCAAAACAACAAAGGAGGTACCCAGAAAGAATATAGGGCTAGAGTAGAGATGTGGATGACCTGCTGAAAAGATTGAGCAGAGAATATTCGTTTATCATTTCAGTTGTGACTCGTGTTCCAGAGTATTGGTGCACAGACATGTTTTGCCTCAGTAGTGGTTGGAAGCACCGAGTGTAGTAGCAAATCTGGTTCCAGTGATCACAGTAATGTCTGGCAACCACTAGAACATGGCGACTCGCTGCTAAGAGCGTGCGGTAGTGTTCATTCAGAGATCCTTCATCCAGACGAGTAATGTTAAAGGCAAATGCTTTATAAAGGAATAAAGAAAACTCAGGTTTTTAGCATATGTACATCTATTGACTTTTCTTCCTTATCAACTTCTTTCAGAATGAGGAAATTGAAGCAATGGCAGCTATATATGGCGAGGAATGGTGTGTCATTGATGACTGTGCCAAAATATTTTGTATTAGAATTAGCGACGATATAGATAACCCTAAGTGGACACTTTGCTTGCAGGTATTTTTTCCCCTTCATTGTAGTCATTTACCAGTTACAATGTTGACTCTATATGATTGACTGCTGTTGTATTTCCCTAATGACTATTGTGTGACTTTTCTAAATTGTCTTTTTTATTGTTAGCTTTTGTTAACTATTGATTAACTAAACACGTGTGTAATTAAATCTCAGGTCATGTTTTAATTGGTAGGCTCAATTTTTCCTCTCAATTTTAATTCTTTTTTTTTTTTTTAGATTTTTTTTTAATTTTAGAGAGGGAGAAGGGAAGTTCTCAGAAAGAGATGGAGAGAAACATCAATGTGTGGTTGCCTCTCAGGTGGTTCCCACTGGGGACCAGTGCTGCAGCCCAAGCATGTGCCCTGACTGGGAATCGAACCAGTGACCCTATGGTTTACAGGCCAGCACTCAATCCACTGAACCACACCAGCCAGGGCTTGAAGTATTCTTAATGTACCATTGACAGACTTGACTTTCACTTCCTTTCATTAGCCTGTCCATTTAATAGGGAGGATTTAAACCTGGAAGATAGCTAACATTCAAGAGGAAGAATAGGTTAGTAATTTAGGTGGTTCATAGAGTAGATACTCATTTCTCTATTAATTGAGAATCAGTTGTGGTTAGGTTTAAGTAAATGAAAAGATCAATATGCATTCTGTTTTAATGCTTATTCTTTGATCACTGCTTATACTTTCAACATAAGAGACGCGAAATTGAGTTTTTGTTTTTATAGTACTATTTGGAAAAGAAAGCTGTACCGTCGTCTAAGTGTTAGCTGATAATGTGTTTAACAGTATTTAATAGGATTTTTTTAGTATTTCTTCAGAAAAATCCCTGGAACGTATTATAATGCCACTTCATCCATTTAGAGTTAGGGTAGAATGATCCTATTACAGTTTTTATTTTCCTTCATTTTTGTCTTCCTCACCCTTATTTTCTAGGTGATGCTGCCGAATGAATATCCAGGTACAGCTCCACCTGTTTATCAACTGAAGTAAGCTCTATTTTCTACATTTATATTTTTATAAAAATTATACTTCTCAAGGATTGTTTCTCTATATTTTATATTTTGTTTATAAAAAACCTTTGTTGTCAAAATGTGTATAGAAATTAAAAATACCTTTTGGACTCAGTATAGAGCATTTAAACAAAAATTTAATTCCTATAAAAACAGTGAAATATGTCACTTAGATTTGTCTGTAGAGATGTGGAGGGAACTTTAGACACACTAGTAATCTAGAAATCACGGCCCATAGAGTTTCTCCTAACTTGGTTCTGCCGCAGGTCTGCCACAGTTCTTTGGCGTGCCTCTGCTTAAGATTGCCTGCCTTCCGTGGTGCTTCTGGTGCTTCTTCCTGCCATTGTTATTGAGAATCATCTTCTCAACAGCCAAAGCTTAATCTTAATGAGTCATGACCTGTTTGATTGCAAGTAACCTTTGATTAACATTGACTACTTGACCTGTTGTACTGGGATGTATAAACCTGTGTTAACAGAATTGCATTAAATCTCAATTACTAAATTTTTACCTATCAGTGAGATTGTTTTTAGTATGAGTGTTTTAAAACCATAGCAATAAAATTTGCTGTTAATAATGGGCCTGTAATTTAAATTTTTATTTATCAAAAATGATAGGTGTACAATCCAAAAGAACCTATGCACTCCAGTGTTCATAGCAGCACAATTTACAATAGCCAAGTGCTGGAAACAACCTAAGTGCCCATCAACAAATGAGTGGATCAAGAAACTATGGTACATTTACACAATGGAATTCTACACAGCAGAGAGAAAGAAGGAGCTTATACCCTTTCCAACAGCATGGATGGAACTGTAGAGCATTATGCTAAGTGAAATAAGTTAGGCGGTGAGGGACAAATATCATATGATCTCACCTTTAACTGGAACATAATCAACAAAAGAAAAAAGCAAGAAAAACATAACCAGAGACATTGAAATTAAGAACAGTTTAACAATAGCCAGGGGGGAGGGGACAATGGGGAGAAGGGTTTTCAGGAACCACTATAGAGGACACATGGACCGAGCCAAGGGGGAGGGTGGAGGCAGGGGAGGGAGGTGGGTTTGGAGGGGGTAGGGGAAGGGGAGGGGAGAGGATGCAGACAACTGTAATTGAACAACAATAAAGTAATTAAAAAAAAGATAGGTGTAATTATAGAATGCTTGTAAACATAATACCCTTTTCAGAAGAAGTTAAATTTTTTACAGTCCTGTGGCAATCAGCTTATTTGTTAGAGTTGTTTTTGAGACACCAGTTAGAATACACTGGGAATTGCTGATAGTGTGGCAAAAACTGTGAATCTGGAAATTTAGATTCTGGAACCTGTTCTACCACTTCTGTAAAATTGGGCAGTTTTATGACATCCTCTGAACTTACCCCAGTTTTTCTAAACCATATTTTAATTGACTAATACTGATATTGGCTTCATCATGGTTTCTTGGGAGGACTAAATCAGTTAATGTCAATGAAAGCATTTTTGAACTGTATTGATTTAAGATAAGATTTTATAAGATGACATTTTAATGAAAATAGATAATTTTTAAAAGTAAAATAAAGCTAATTTGTGATATAATCCATAATTTATATTGAGATATAAACAAATCCTCGAATAATGTTCTCTATTGTCTTTTTAAATTTTAGTGCTCCTTGGCTTCAAGGGCAAGAACGTGCAGATTTATCTAATAGCCTTGAGGAAATATATATGTAAGTGACAAGTGATTAAAAAAATTTATTAGTGATTCTGTTTTAGGCTTTTGTTGGAACTGTTATATGTTGGGGCCTTTCCCCAAATTTTTTTAAAACTGTCTTTCCATTAACAAAAAGGATGCACTTGAAGAGTCCTTGAAAGATTGCTTATATAATTTTAGATATACATTTGCTCTTTTAGACTATGTTGAATGAAACTGGTAACACCAGATTCCTAAGCATAATTATTTATTAAAATACTATGTACTTTTAATGCGTGGAGTCTATTAAATATACTGCATTTTTTACCGTTCCATTAATTCAACAAATAGTATATAGCAGTCACCGTAGTAGATCCTGGATACAAATAGTTAGCAAAGACAGAAATGGTCCCTGTTTTCATGGCATTTAGAATTACTGGTGGGAGAGATATTCCTTATAACATTGTGAAAATGAGTGTAAACCTGCAGCTGCGATAAGTTCTGTGGAAGAAGGATATTAATGTGTAGTACTAAACTTGAAACAAGATCTGACCTATTATAGGAGGTTAGGGATAGCTAATTTGACTTAACAGCTGAGTTACTTAGGTGAGGGTAACTCCAGTGAAAGGCCCTGGCCTGTGCAAAGGCTTTGTATGAAGGAGCCTGGCACATTTCAATGCAAGTAGTGGCTGCACGAGGTGGGAAGAGAGAGGAAGGGAGAGAAGGGAGCATGGTGAGGAAATGACCTGGAGCGTTAGGGAGGGAAGTCATACAGAGTTCTGTAGGCCACTGTAGGCCACGTTAAAGATTTCTGTCTTCATCCTAATACCCAGGGAAGCAGAGAGGGTCTTAAGTGGTATGATGCCATGGTAAGATTTTCATTTTGAAAACACCTGTTTCTGTGTGGAGATTAATTGGAAGAGAGCAATAATAGATGTGGGACATCAATAAGGAGGCAGATGCAGTAGTACAGAGAAGATATGAGTGATTTTGGATTAATTTTAATAAGATATTAAGTTAGTAAGACATAATGCTCTGGAATATCAGTTTTACTGTAATCCGTGAATTGGTAAGTGTTAGATTGTATGAGAAATAGAGACGGGAGGAACTGGGTGATCTGATCCAAGTGCCTTTATTTGATGCTGTGCTGAGAGGCGGGCTGGTCAGGGCCTTCAGCACTGGGGGAAGGCAAGAGTCGGGTTTGTGAGGGGATAAGGGAGGGGTTAGTCACTCGTTCGTCCAAGCGGGTGCCTCAGGGGTCCAGGATGTGAGCCTGGACAGTGGGTTGGGTAAAGGGTGGGCTGTTCCCAGGTACAGGAGGGTCAGTCTGGCCACTGGCTATTGTGGCTGCCACCAGGTGTCTGTTGTGTGGAGGGAGAGACTTTCAAGTAGGCCGCGGGCTACCAAATGAGTCGGGACAACTGAGTCGTAGGCAGTCCAGAGGGTTGGAAACCGGCCTGACTGGGTCATTAGTAGTCTGACGGATTGGGGGTCTGGCCTGACCCTTACAGTAAGGATCAGTGTCTATGTTCTAGGTGGCTGCCCCACTTGGTACTCTTTATCTACGCCTGGGATCTAGACCACGTTTCTTTTCCTCCCCAAATATTTGATTAAAAAATGTACTATTTGTTTCTTCCTAGAGGAAGTGTGGTCTTCCTTGAGTCCCCAGGTTTACACTAGACTCTGGAAATAACCAAGAATTGGACATTCCAATAGGGGATGCCACCTTTTAGTGATTCCGTTATCCTCAGCATTTATGTATTTTTTGTTTCTGCAATTAAATGTTTCCTGATGCCTGTCTCTAACCTATTGACCACTCCAACTTTGGTGCCCCTGACAAACTTCTTTCTGTAATCCTTTATGATTATTTACCAATTTACCTCCCCTGTTAGAGTAAGGTAACTATATTGCAAACTTGTTCACCAGTGATATTGAAATTGTTTTTCATTTTTTAGTACTTAACATGGTCTCTGTAAATTGGTGGGGTTAAACCCTTCCTCTTTCTTGAAAATCTTTCCCACACTTGGCTTGTCATGTTAGTCATATTCATCAGTTAACTTTTTCTGTTACCTATGCACAATCTCATGCACTCTCTCTTGTCTCTATCCAAAAAGTCCCTGGTTTGCTAAGAGATATGTTCCCATACAACACAACTTACTGTTCTCCCTATCTAGTTAAGTTGAGTTAAATGTAAGAATTAGGAAGCATTAGTTCTGGCTGGTGTAGCTCAGTGGATTGAGCACGGGCCTGCAAAACCAAAGGGTTGCCGGTTTGATTTCCAGTCAGGGCACATGCCTGGGTTGTGGGCCAGGTCCCCAGTAGGGGACGTGCGAAAGGCAACCACACACTGATGTTTCTTTCCCTCTTTCCCTCCCTTCCCCTCTCTCTAAAAATAAACAAACAAACAAACAAAAAAAGAATTAGGAAGCATCAGAAATTACAGAGTAGTTTGTTCTAAAGACAGAGTATGGTTCATACTATCTTCTTTACTAAAAGTGCTTGAATAATCAAAGTCCAGTGGTAGTGTTTTCACACATGTGGTCAAAATAGAAATATGCATTCTGTTTAAAAGTTTTGTGTGACAACTTTGAATTGTATTTTTCCATAAAATTCCAGCAGGGGGCATCTAGTGAAAAATATTGGTCTTTGAAAATTAAACATATAAGTTAAATGTATAAATATAGTTCTTTAATGTTTATATTTTCATTATGTTCTAAATAGTGTAACTATCTAGATTTTCATATTAACTTAGCATCATTTTGACTGCTAAGTTTGTTTTTTGCCTAGATAGGAAGATGAATTATAGTTTGTTCTTATTTAGGGAGATAAGAAGTCAGAAAACTTGCAGTTTCTTAGTTTCTTCATAAACATTTATTGATTATTTCCTATATGTTGATACTGTTAGGTGTTTGGAATTAAAAAAATAAGAAATATGTGTACTGGTACAGTATTGTGACATAATTACTGAGAAGTTTGGACCAAGCGTCATAGCATTTTTTCAGAGGTTTTAGTAACTAATACTAGTAACGAATATTCTCTGGGCATTTGTAAAGGCGGGCTCCATTGTGAAGGCAACTGTTGAGCATAGTGTTTGCTGGGTGATTGAAGGGAGAAAGCGTTTCTGACAGGTGGGAAAGGCATGCGCACAGTCTTGTAGGTGGGGAGCAGCCCGGCATCTTCAGAGCTCTGTAGTTGTAGATGCTGGGCACATAAGTTGAGGCAGGTATAAGAAGAAAACCGGTGATCTGGGATAAGGAGTTGAGGCATTATCTTGTCGGTGGCTCTAGGAACTTTAGGCAGGGGGATGATTGAATCAGATTTATGTTGCAGTGTGGAGGATGGGCTGTGAAGAGTTCGAAGGAACAGCATAGGAGGAGCAATCAGTAACTCAGGAGGTGATGGGGGCCTTTATTAGGGCAACAAGAATGCCGATGGAGAAAAATGGTCAAAGAAATACTTAAGAATATAAATTAGGCTTTAGTGATTGATTAAGTATAGATTAATTTGATTATCATATCTTATTTTTGTTTAAATATTTTGCATGTGGATATTTTGAATATATGAAAATAATTATTTTAATACAACCAAAGGTAAATAACATTTCAAAATACTTAAAACAATTGGTGTTAAGAGAAAATGAACGGGATTAGAATTTTTTAATATTTGAATTTATGATGGTACATTTCAGAACATTTAATTTAAAATCCAAGAAAATGATGACTCACTGCTCTTCAGATTTTGATGTATCATGGAGTCTTAGAGTTAAAAATTGCAGAGTGAGGCTTGTCAAAGCAAAAATTGCACCGAAGTTAAACAGGCAAAGGACTCTTCAAGACTATTGTAATAGGGAAGAAGGGGAGAGCGGCCAGAACTCAGTCTGAATGCAACCTCTTGAAACCAAGGGGAGAGAGACTTTTAAGGGCTGGAATGAGCTAGGAGGAAAGTACTGGAAGGTACTGAGAGGAGCTTGGTCAGTGAGATGTGTCTAGCACATTTATTTCCTGGGTTTGCAAATAAATGTTTAATTGCTCAGCAGAAGGTAGGCTCCTGTCCTCTCAGAGACTGGGAGCTAGGGCTTCTGCCTTCCTTGGTGGTTACATCTCTAAAGGATTGCTCCCAGGTCCTTGAGAAAGACATGCCTAGGTTGTAAAACTGACAAGAGTCTTCTAAAAAGATACACATGTATCCTAAAGGAGCAAAGAATTTATAACAACTTGCCTAAAGAAAGGTTCTAAGAAAGGGGAGATCACGGCCTAGAGTCAGGGTCTGCCTGTCTGAAGTCAGTCAAGTTGAAGTTTTTGTCTTTGAAATTGTGTGACATCTTTGATTGCTTTCTCATCTTTAAAGTGAAGGTAATAGCTTCCTAAGATGGCGGCATAGGTGAATGCACCGTACCGCCTCGCACAACCAAATAAGGGAAAAAAACAGAAATCTAAACATCCAAACGCAGCCAGATCTGACAGAAAATCATATTGAGAGGAAGTCCGACAACCAAGGAATTAAAGAAGATACATTCATCAAGTTTGGTGAACCAGAAGGTGCAGAGCGAAGGGAGAG